>PISX010008709.1:0-80050 GCA_004024625.1 Mellivora capensis | reverse complement strand
CTCCTCTGGAGTTCCGCTGCTCTCCTTTTTAAGTGAACTTGGTCTTGGCTGGATTTCTTTTGATCTTCTAGGGGAGGGGCCTGTTGTAGTGATTCTCAAGTGTCTTTGCCCGAGGCAGAGCTGCACCGCCCTTACCAGGGGCCGGGCTAAGTAATCCGCTTGGTTTCGCTTTTGGGAGCTTTTGTTCCCTGAGCGCTTTCCGTAGAGTCCGGAGGACGGGAATGAAAATCGTGGCCTCCCAGTCTCCGGCCCGGAAGAGCTGAGATTTCGGGGCTCCACTCCTCAGAGAAAAGCCCCAGTCACTCCCGTCTCCCTCGCCTCTGGCTGCGCTCCGAGCTCAGCCTGTGACCGGTTCAAGGTATCCCTGAGCTGAGAGCTCACTCCTCGGCTCTGTCTCTGTGGCCGGCTTCCCACTCCGATACCTGCTAGCTCTGCGACACTCAGACACCCCGATACTTCTGTGACTCTGCAGGACCTGGGGCCACGCTGACCCCGTGTGGGCTTCACCCCCGTTTAGCCTCTGGAGTGATGTCCCTCAGTGGAGCAGACTTTTAGAAGTCCCGATTTAGTGCTCTGTTGCTCCGCCGCTTGCCGGGAGCCGGCCCCTCCCCCGCGGTCTATCCTCCCATCGCTTTCGATTCACTTCTCCACCAGTCCTACCTTCCAGAAAGTGGCCGATTTTCTGTTTCCAGAATTGCTGTTCTTCCTCTCTTTGATCTCCGTTGGATTTGTAGGTGTTCGCAATGGTTTGATAAGCTATCTAGCTGATCTCCTGCTACCTGATGTAGTCTCAGCTGCTACTTCTCCGCCATCTTGCGCATTGCCTCAGAAAAGGATATTTATAATGTCCCTGTGGGTTTTGTTTGTTTTTGGCCAGGAAAACGGGGGCAATGAATAACACAAGCCCATAGGTTTAGGGTCGCATGGAAGGTTCTAGAAGGGGGAAAAAAAGTGACAGAATTGGTCTTGGTGATCTATAGTTTGAATTAAGTAACACTAAAGTCTCATAATTTTATTTGAAAATTTTAATCTGTGTTCATGTGAACTGTTAAGATACAGTGATATAAAAGAAAAAGCCACAGGTGACTCTTGCAAGTCTGCATAAATAGCCTAGCGCTGGTCATCCATGTGAGTTTGGTTTCATTTCTTGCTGGCTTATACTATGTATTTTGAAGAGAGGATTAAGGGAGAGGGGACACAAAGTTAAGACAATAGTGGAGTATAAGCAAGTTGGTAGTATGAATTAAGTCATAAACATGTCCATACTCTTAATATAAAAATTCAGTTTGGGGTTAACTTAATTTAGAATATGATTTAAAAAAAAAAAGCCATAAACACATTATTCATTGCTATGTCACTAGTAGGGGTCAAAATTTGGAAGCAATCTTGATGCCCTATAATAAGGATATGTTTAAATTTCTAATCAAGAAAACATTGTGTACCTTTAAAAAGAATGATTATGAAGATCATGTAGCAATGTAGAAAATACTTAAAATGTCATGCCTTAAGGGAAATGAGCTGGAAATTACACCACCCAAATGAAAAGGATGGAAAGGAAGTAGATCAAATGATAGCAGCTGTGTTTGGGTAATGGTATGATGGTAGTTATTTTCTTTTTCGCTCATGATTATTTTAATCAGTTTTCCAATTTTATAAATTGGAAAACCAATTAAAAATGCCCAAATTAAAAAGCCAGTACTTAAAGCCAGAAAGAATGAAGTAGCTTTACTTGAAAGTTGGCTGTTCTGCACGGAGCTTCATGAGGGAGTTCACATGGGACAAAATCACCAACAGTTACTGCAATTTGCAGGGGGTATGCATTTATTCTAAGAATTGTGGGGTGGTTGGAAAGACAGTGGAATAATAGCAACAGAAACTAGACCCTCCCACCCCCAGCTGCTGGTAATTGAACGTAGGGCTTCAAGAAGCAATTTCTGCCCATTCAAACTGCAGCTCATCTCTGGAGACTACCCTGGGCAGACCATTGTGATGGTGATGGCGGGGATGTGGGCCAGCCTTCGAAACAGCTCCCTGAGGGTCAGGCGTTTGATGGAGGGCCTGGGCAGCTGTCTTGGCTTGGGGTTGCTGGTCATCAGAGACAGGGCAGCATGTGCAATGTTGACCCAGAGGTGAACAGTCCCCTTTCTCAGACCCACTCCCTGGAGGCAACAGTCCCTCATTAGGGTACAGTTTCTAATCCAAACAACCATTAATCTTTCTCAGGGTTAAAAGGCCAGGAAAGCAAGTTTGCTCTCTATTTTGATACTGTACTTGTCTGTATTTTACAAAAGCAGACTGACTTCACTGACCACTGGAAAACACCCCACAGCTGTGTTCACAGCTATGCAGAAATGCCAAGCCCAGCACAGCCGTCCTGGTGCATGGAGAAGTGAGGAGTACAAAACGAATAGGCTGTTTATTGTGGTACTTGACAAAAATCATAAACTTGATGTGCTTGAAACAAATCAGTATTCTGTATCACAAAACAAGTTAGGGATACACATGTATTTTAAGTGAAAATTCCACCAAATGTGGTATTTTTGTGAAAGTGATATTATACAAACTTTTGAATATTCTAATTTTTCTTGCCGTAGCAAATAAATTAATCCATATAAATGGAGCTATAACCCCCAAGAACTTTTTCGTCTTTTAAAGGTAGTAAGAACTAGGATTTGATTTAGAAAAATATACTTGTTGTCTCAGAAATATCAAAGTGTTTGGTTTAAAGAAATGGGCTGAATTTCTTATCTCACACTCTTTTAATAGCTGGTTAGTCAAGAAACACCTCTTTTCCATATTCTGAAATTGTAAGGACCAACATGATGGGTATTAAGATAAAAAACATGAAGTCTTCCTAAATCTGTTTCTTCATGCCTGACCTTTAAATCCTTCCTCTACAGAGTCATCATCGGTATGAATACCAAACACTCCTCCTGGTGAGTCACATTTAGACATCTGGCTACTGGTAGTAAAGGCATCGAACATTTAAGAGAGATCGAGAATGCATTTTTGTGTCTCAAATTATTTTACATTTCCCAAGCTCAAAATCACACAGTAAGGACTATGGGATACATAAAATCTAGGCTTAGCATCTTCAAGCTGGAAGAGGCCTTGGTCTCTTGAGTAAAAGTCAAGACAGACCAAGGGACTGGAGTGGGGCCCACAGCCCTTGACCCCTAACCTAATGTCATTCTAGTGATGCCACATCACCTTGTAGAATATAAGGGTTCTAGATCTTGACTGGATTTTTTTGGGAGGGTGGGTTGATGGAGAGACGGATACATGTTTTTGCTGTGCCAAAGTTGTTTTGAGACCTTAACAACTTTTACTCAAGTTTCCTGAAGGATCTCAGATGGCCAGAGAGTTTAGCTGTACTCTCAGTCACACAGCTTCTGCCTTCAAAACCCATGATACTCAGTGCCCCTGGGTGCTTCAGTGGGTTAAAGCCCCTGCCTTCAGCTCAGGTCATGATCCCAGGGTCCTGGGATCGAGCCCCACATCGGGCTCTCTGCTCCGCGGAGAGCCTGCTTCCTCCTCTCTCTCTGCCTGCCTTTCTGCCTAGTTGTGATCTCTGTCTGTCAAATGAATAAATAAAATCTTTTTAATTTAAAACCCATGATACTCATGAAACGCTGGAGGGAATTTTAGCTAATTGTGGTCTGCAAAGTATAACTGAAATTCTGTTGGTACTGTCCTATGCTTGCCTTTTGGCCATTTGGTATAAATGACTTGAGTGTTCTGTAGGAATTAAAACTATACCCTAATGATATTATTTCTAAGTCAAAAATACATTCATGCATATAATAAACATAAACCAAATTTTTAACAGTGGCTGTCTTCTGAATGGTACAATATGAACAAATACTTTCTTTTGTGTTTATCTCCATATTACCAGTTTTTGGTACTGACCATATTTTATGTTTATAGTTAGAGAAGATTATCAACGTTATCTCAGTGTTATTTAAAAGATCTTAAGGAAATAAAGACCTTTATACAGATAAAGTGGGCCTGGCCAGGCTGAAGGCAAGTAATGCACTTCTCTTGCATTTTTAAAAGTCCTGATGTTATTATATATACATAACTTATTTGATTAAAACTTTAATTCAGCTTAAAACATAACTAAATCCCAAGCACACCGAGATCCAGATTGCCAAAGCTGGTCCAGGCAAAAAACATCAGTGGGGGAACCTTTATGAGGAGAAATGAGCTGTAAAAGTTTCTGGAGGCTGGGGATAGTAGGCAGACGACCATCCTTAGATTCTACTTGCAAGGCTGAAGTCTATAAACTGCAACACTGCTTGCTTTTGAATTAATTTATTCTGAGCACCAAACATCTTTCCAAAGAGGGAATTACTGTATAGGATGTTAGTGTTTTTTTCAAAGGAACAATTTATCTGAGGATCAGTCTCTAATATTTTACCTCTTTGGGTCTGTTTTAATTCTTAAATATTAGTTACTAGTACTTTTATAAATTAAGATGAATCTGACCTAAAACAATGAAGTGGAATTTTTCTGTTCTGCTGCCCCTTTATTTTTTTGGCCCTTTTAAAATCAGAAAATGTGCTGGTTGTAACAAAGCCAAACAATATAGATGTTGATGAAATAAAAACAGGAAGTATAAAACATAAAGTGACTATCTTCTCAATTCTCTATACCCCAAATTCCATTTCTCCAGCGATAACTTTTGGTATTTTGACACATGTCTCCTTTTCTGTCTCTAGACATATATTTATATATAATTTAGTAAGTAAAAGACCATGCAAAGATATAATTGTTCTGCTTTTTTCCAGTTTAATGGTATATCACAGGCATATTTCCAATAGATTTCTCATTCTTACTGATAGCATTATAGCATTCCATTATTTGATATACTGTGATTTATCTCTATACTATTAGTGACTATTTAGGTTCTTTCATATTTTTTATTAGGAAATGTGCTGCCAGAAACATCCTTGACATACTTCTTAACATGCTTGTGCTAGTTTTTCTATAGGATAAATTTCTAGACTGGGGTTACTGGGCATAGGATATGTGCATTTATGTTTTTGATAGATACTGAGTTTTTGCCCATTTGGTAAATAGAGCAGTGGCAATCTGTGGGGTTTGGGGCAGGAACATGGATCCTTAAAGTCTAGCCCAACGTCCGACATAGTGGTCATTTTCCCACTGTTTTATGGAAGTAGCTTGACTTTTGAGCACGGGGAATCTTTTGCAGGATAAGTTTGTATCACATTCAAACTGGTAACAGGTATGTTTTATGTGGAGTTGAAAAGACAGTTCTGGCTAGCTTGGCTTCTGTTGTTAGGACTGTGATGGCCAGTGGTAATTCTTTCAGTGAGAATGAAAATTAATACAGTTTTGGGATGCCTGGGTGGCTCAGTTGGTTGGGCGGCTGCCTTTGGCTCAGGTCATGATCCCAGTGTCCTGGAATCGAGTCCCACATCGGGCTCCTTGCTCGGCGGGGAGCCTGCTTCTCCCTCTGCCTCTGTCTGCCTGTGCTCTCTCTCTCTCTCTCTCTCTGACAAATAAATAAATAAAATCTTTAAAAAAAAAAAAAAAAAAAAAAAAAGAAAATTAATACAGTTTCATTGAAGCTTCAAACAGAGCAGACAGATCCTCTTCTGACTGAGGGCGTGGTGCAAGCTTGGTGACCCTTTCCTGAAACAGGAAACGAAAAGGATTTACCCAGGGTTTTGAAAAGATAGTTTGTTAAAGCTACTAGGTTATGTAAGTTAACTTGGTAGTAAGAAACTTGAGAATGGTCCTATCTTTAAAAATCCTATTTCTTGTTTGCTTCATGCTAGCTGGTCCCCCAACTCAGAAGTTTATCAAGTGACTCCTCTTTCCCACAAAGCTTTCAAAAGCCATTGCTTTTGCCTTAAGTTCAGAAGCCAGTAGCCTTCTGCCCAAAGTACAAAACCTAATGAACCTCGGGTACAATGCAATACTGACCAAACTCCATTGGACAGCAGCCTCGGCCAGGGGAGGGTCTCTGTGCAGAAACCACTGTCCCAGGCACAGCAGGTGCTGCCAAGGAAATAGAACCGGGTTGTCCTTCACTTCAAAGACAAAGTATTTTGCAACTTGGACTTAAGGTATATTCAAAAAGACTTTATTAGGACATCATCTTTCAGGCTGTGGACAATAAGTGACTCCTTTTTAATATGAGCTAAGGTTTTATTTCTACCTTCCTAAATGAATTCAGTGACTTGCTCAATTTCTCCTGTTAGTGAAGTCAGCGAAGATGGCACACCCTCTTGCAATGTATACCCCCAGCAGGGTCTCCTTAATCCCAATGGGACCGGAGATTAAAAGATACCATAATGACTACCCTGTGTCCAAATTTCTGGGCCTAAATGAAATTAAGGTATATGCCAGAGTTTGGGTTCCATTCTCTTGGGTCTCTTGGTTTGTTTTCTTAGAATAAGTACATGTGTGGGGGCATAGCTGGTAGATGAAACAGCTCCATGAGGGCAGGGCTGTGCCCACTCTTCGTGCCCAGTGCCTGCTAGGGTGCTCGACAGTTCTTTCTCGAATTAATGAAAATGGTGGGAGGTGGGATATCGGCATCTCAAAATTCACATCATCAAGACAGAACTGACTCCACCTGCCTCCCATTTTTCTCATCTCAGCAGTGACACCCAGTCACTCAGGGAGAAGCCTAGGAGTCCTCTTGATTCCTCTTTCCCTTCTCTAATCCACCAGCAAATTTGTCAGATCTTCCTCCAAAGTCAATCCCCAAAATGACCACTTATTACCTCCTGTTCCACCACAACCCAAGTCTAAGTCATCCTGACTCTCACCTCCAAAAGTCTGTTTCCACTTTTGCTCTATTCTCTCCCCTTGGAGGCCATTTCCATACAGCCCAGAGTGATAACTTCCCTCCAGTATAAATTTGTTCATATCATTACTTACTTAAATGCTCTCTTGGGGCTTCCCATTGCAAGGACAAGACCACGGCCTCCAATGCCACTCTGTTCCTGCCTTGCTGCTCACCTCAGCGCTGACTATTCTCCCATCAGTTCATTTCCATTAACCCCACCATCCCCTCTCAGTCCCACAAAAATGCTCATCTTCACCCTGTCTCAGGTCCTTTTCCCTTTTCCTGGAGCGCTTCTCCCACATCTCTTCTCCTAGATCTTAACATGGCTGCCTTCACCTCTAGTCAGAAACCTCTGTGACCACCCTTGCCAGAGTTTCTGTCACACTGTCCCAGGTGAAATCACTATCCCATTACCCAGGTTTCCCTCATCCACTAATCATCTGAAATGATTTCATTTGTATCTTATTTGTATATTTGATTAGATGCCCATTGTCTGTCTTCTCTCACTAGAATGTAAGCTCCTTGAGGGAATGAAGAGATTTCATTTTCCTCCTTCCTGTATTCCATTCAATGCATGGTATATAGTAGGACCTCAATAAGTATTTGTAAGGTAAAAGGAAGAATGAAAATAGGAAGGATGTATTAAAAAATTAACTCAAAATAGGCCTAAATGTGAAGACTTAAATCTAAGAGCTAAAACTAAAACTCTAACTAAAAACTAAAACTCTAAAAAGTAAAACTAAAACAGGAAAATTTCATGTTAGATTTGGCAATAATTTCTTGGATATGACACCAAAAGCACAGGCAATTTAAAAAAATAGGTAAATTGGACTACATCAAAATTTAAAACTTTTATGCATCAAAGGACACTCTCAAGGGTTGAAAAGAACTCAATGAGCAAAGTATTAGCAAATTATAGATCTGATAAGGGGTTAATAGCTAGAATTTATTATTACTACAACTCAACAGCAGAAATCCCCAAACAAACCACCTAAAAAATGGGCAAAAGACTTGACTAGATATTTCTTGAATGAAGATATATAGCCAGTAAGCCCATGAAAAGATGCTCGACATCTTTAGTCATTAGCAAAATGCAATTCAAAACCACAGTGAGTTCTCACTTCCCATCATCAGGACAGCTATGCAAAAAATGGAAAATAAGAAATCTTGGTGAAGATGTGGAGGAATTGGAACCCTCCTGCATTGTTGATGGGAATGTAAAATTATGCAGCCTCTATGGAAAATAGTTTGGCCGTTCCTCAAAAAGATAAACAGAGAATTACCCTATGATCCTATAATTTTATTTAGGTATATAATCAATTGAACTGAAAGCAGGGACTAAAACATATTTGTACACCAGTGTTCATTATATCCCTATTTACAATAGCCAGAGGGTGGAAACAACTCGAGTGTCCTTCTGCAGATGAAGAGATAAGCAAGAGGTGGCATATCCATGCAATGGAATATTACTCAGTCATTATAAGGAATGACAGTCAACACATCAAAGATTGATGCTAAGTGAAGACATTATGCAGACACAAAAGGGTAAATGTTTGATTCATCTTATATGAGGTAACTGCAATAGGTAAATTCATAGAGACAAAGGATAGAATAGAGTTTATCAGGAGCTGGGAAAGGAGAGTTATTGTTTCACCATTAAGCAATAAAGCAGAGCTTCTATTCAAAATGATTAAAAAGTTATGAAAATACATAGTAGTGATGGTTGCTCAACACTAAATGTACTCAGTGGCACTGAACTGTACACTGAAAAATGGTTAGAATAATAAATTTTATGTTAAGTATATTTTACCATGATTAATTAGGAAGGATGGATGGACAGATGGGAGAAGGGTGGTGGGACATGCTGATGAGTATGGGTAAAACTAAAGTAAATATTTACACTGCAGCAGATCTTCAGAGACTCTAAAGAATTTTGAAAATCCATAGCAAGGCAGAGACTTGTTCATGGTGGCGTACATCTGTGTTGGCGACAGGGTCAAGGACTGAAGTTCAGCATTGGCTATGGCCGACAATTCCTACCACACTGTTCTGTTTATAACAAGAATCTTCTCTGATGAGCTCAGAGGTCCTTAAAATGATCCTGTTCATCTTTGGTGAAGTAGTTGAGGAGTCTCAGAAGTACTTGAGGCCAAGCTGATCTGAGTTTCTCCCTCACATATCTAATACCCCGCGATAGGTTAGATGAGGACATAAAGTTTGTGATCTCTCCCCACTCATATCCTCTATGCCACATAAAAGCTAAACTCTCTGAAATTAAGATGTGTTCAGCAATTCGCTATTATTTATAGACGTGTAAGACCGAAGGACAACTGATTAACATGGGCACTGAAATAAATCCTCACTACTGCTTTTAGCACATTCATAAAATAACATTTCGGCTGGCCTGTCAGCCAGGGAGTGGAAGTGCTCATTTTGGTAGACAGCTCTCCTCAGAAATGTTTTGATTTGAAATGTAAATGTTTTTTTCCAGAGGTTTCAGAAACCCCACAAGGAAGATTAATTTATTCTTGCCTGCTCCCCTTGCAGCCTGGCTATGGCAGTTGGAAGCCTCCGTACACAGGGCTGCTGTTCGCTGCCACCGGGATGGGATGTGGTGTTTGGTCAAGAATACTGGCCTGCTTGTTCCTTCCAGAGAAAACCTATCCCTCCTTGCTGGACATAAAAGAAGCTTTATCAAATGTTGACTATGTAAATAATCCTTCTGGCAATATTCTTCGCAGCAACCAGTCTATTCCTCTCATGACCTTAAATCCTGTAGATACTAATAAGTGAAGATTAGCCTGCTGCGTGTGTAAAACTTTGTTGCCATAGCGTTTCTGTAAAATGTTCACCGCTGCCAAAAACACCAAACAAAAAACCCATAATCATTCTTCATCTGCAAAACAGGCTTATGGCGGAGAACCCTTCGGAAGTCCTGTGAATCCCCTGCCCTCTCTGTATGTGGAAAAATGGACTCAACTCCATGGACTCCAAAATGGAACTAGTGCTAGTCTATTAAAATTACGCCTCTCCCCATCGCAGACACATGATGAAAAAAGCAGCATTTGTGTTTGGGGCTGCCTCTTGAATATGGCGTGAGGAGATCCTGCCCTCCTCCTCTACAGCCAGGACTTGTATTCAAGAGATCCAGTTTACCTTGCATCTTTTGTGAAACTAAGAAACTAGTGTTGTCTAATTAAGGGTTTGCTCTCTGATTTCCCCAGTATGATACATGCCCCGAGGTATTTAATATGACCTAATTAGCTTGCTGTGTTAGCGGATGGTCTCAAATGTTAGTCTGGATCTGTTGCTTTCTGGAACAGTTTCTGAAAGTAAAAGACAGTGCAGTAGAATTTAAACAGCAAACACTTGCCAACATGTGCCAATGGCTGGAAGATGTGTTGCCACTAGCAATGAAATAGCCAAGAATATCACACGGTTTTAGCCGAAAATCATGGCTGCCATCCCTGCAGGTTCACAAACACACATTCCTGAGCCAGCAGAACTTTCCAGAACCCCTCCTGCAGAATGAACACTATCACTGGAACCATGCTGTCAGAGCCAAAGGCCATGTCAAAACTGTGGCGATCACTTGGTCTCAGGCTTTCATGGCTTTTTGTCATTAGGTGGGTCCTATTAAGTGTAACGAAACTTCTGAAAAAGTTACCACCATTCAGCTATTATGTTCATTATAGCTATTAGACACATTTCCTAGCCTGTGCTTGGTGCAGTTGAGGATGGGTGAGCAAAACATGTCCCTGTACTCATGGAATTTACAGCCTAGTAGGTTTGGATAAAATAACTGTGTTGGTCGTATCTTTTGGCTAATAGTCCCTTGGACTGTTGCTTAGAACTAAGCATTTGTGAGTTAGCCTAAGTGCTCAGCTACACTTAGAGACGTTTCTTTTTCTCATTTATTTATATTTTATTTTACTTATTTATTTTTAAAGATTTTATTTGACAGAGAGGGACACCATGTGAGAGGGAACACCAGCAGGGGGAGTGGGAGAGAGAAAAGCAGGCTTCCCGCCAAGCAGGGAGCCCAAAGCTGGGCTTGATCCCAGGAGCCTGGGATCATGACCTGAGCTGAAGGCAGATTCTTAACGACTGAGCCGCCCAGGTGCCCCTCATTTATATTTTTAGATGCAGCTGAGGCTACTGGGTTGTAGTCTAATCAGGGAACCTGCTGGCCCATGGGCCATGTTTGGTTTGTACAGTGGGTAATCAGGGAATACAATACAAACATCCAGACTGTTGATTTCTGCTGGAAATTGGAAATTCTACCAATTGGATTTTTTTTTGGAAATTGGAAACTCAACGTGGGGACTTGAATTTCTGCAGGGGGATAATGCATTGTAGCTGAAAAGGCACTCACGCAATAAGATGGATTGGGAACTTCCCAGTTCACCAAAGTCCCATCACTCCCTGCTGCTTTAAATTACTTTGTTCATTGCTATTACCTACCTACCTCCTAGGACATGTGAGTCCGTTGACCCACTCTGTACTAGTATCAACTTGTGTGAGTGGTGAGGTCTTCAGCATTCTAAGCAGTTGCCAAGTGGAGAAGAAGCTAGTGTGAGGCCTTTGTTTAACTAGAGTGGGGTGAGGGAGAAGCACGCACAGTAAGCAGGAATCTGTGCAGGGTGGAATGTCTAGTTAACTCTGTTTCAGAGTCAGCAATAGATCCATGTTTGGCTTAACTTTGGGTAGAAGTGCCTTGCCCTCTTATCCTTACAGTGTTTAAGTGATCCATGTCTTTTTCACATTTTAGACAGGTGGACTAAATGAACACTCTGGGCACGGTGAGCATGGTGTGGTCCAAAACCCGAGAGCTTGTGGCTCTGGCTCTATTTTATGGTGAGTTACAGTGAACGGGGTCTTAGCCTGTTAGGTTCTGATATAGCACAAGAGTATCTGATCAAAATGTGAGAGAGGTGCAATGGGAAGGTAAATTCTCTTCATATGAAACTTAGAGGCGAATCTCTACATCTATTAGATTCTACCTAATCAAGGTTGGCAGCTCAGTTTAAATTCTTAAGCAACATTTAAATAAGACCCAAAGTGACACAGATAGGTACATATATGTATAAAATATACTCTCTCAGATACATTAAAAAGTGATTTTGTAATAATATTGATTTAAAGGCTATGCCTATTTTCCCACAAAATGGTAGGAATTTATAATGTTTATAATATAAAATAACAGTGGTCCTTTTGGAACGGCTTCAGGTGGTTTTATAGAAGACTCTTAAAGGAGCAGAACTGGTAAAAAGGGAAATTTTGCCATACCTCAAGACAAATGTGATTGCTTTTGCCTTGAGTTTTTATAAAAGATCCTTACAGTTATATCATAAAAGCTCAAAAAACCAGTTTTATGGAAGAAAATAAAAAAGTGGGGGAGCCTGGGCTCTTCCCACAGGGGAAGAGAAGAACTGCTGTCTGATGTGGAGCAGACCTGGGTTTTCCTTTCCCACAAGACATCCCAAATGGACCATGTTTCCCCAGCAGCTTTGTGCTTCTCGGAAGGGAGTGAGGACACATTGCATCTCTTACCTGGGGCAGCGTTCCTTTCACTAATGCAGGGATATCAGCTTTGGAGTAACCAATAGCAGATAGGCCATCATCAACATCCAGATCGAATAAGAATTTCCGGAGTGTGTCTGCCAAAATAGGCCCAGCATCTGGGATCCTGGCAGTGCGGGTGTCAGCTCCTAGAAGACACAAAGTGCTGACTGTAGAGAGAGAGAGAGGGTGTCATTCAGTCACTAGATAACTGAATATATAACCTGCTGCTTCCCTACCACCAAGGACAAGAACACCACTGTGCCTCCACATGGAGGCCAGCCCAGTGACCAACCCCACAGAACACAGATGGGCCAGGCCAGCTTGCAGAACCCCGAGGTCCTCTGTAGAGAAGTTGGCTGAGGCTGAGCTGGCTTTCACATTTGCAATGGGCTGCTTGCCCCTGGTGTGGTGGGAAGAAGAGGAACTCAGCCAAGCAAAGAAGCACGGGGAGGAGACCGAAAAAGAAGGCTGGTGTTTGGATGAGGAGGAAGGAGCACTTGTAGGAGAAAGCAAAGCTTATGTAACTTTCAAGGCCTGGAATTTGCTGACATCTAGAGGTGTATGTGTTCAGTGTCTTTTCTCACAGCAACATCTTAGGAGAAGACCAACCCCTTGCAAACACCTTAAGAGGCAAGGACACAGGTAGAAAAGCTCCAACATTGCCCCAAAGAAGGAAAATGACAAAAATGGATTATGTGCGGCTAGGGAAGGAAGTATTTCCTCTCTATAGCTATAAAACTTCTTATTTTGGGCCGCATTGCCGAAGGGCAGGGTGGATTCCTCTAAGTAGATATTACAGAACCAGTCAGACAGAACCAAGAACAAAAAGACTCTCAGGAAACAGTATTTACTCTGTAGGTAATACTGATGTTGGTGAAGGGGAAAGGAGGTTGCCAAGGGGTGGAAATCTGGACATGATTAGTAATTGATACATGAAATCTTAGAGACCTCAGTGTGGAAGAGCTAGGGGTGCTGGCCTCAGGCAGGATAGCAGTGAGAATCCCCAGACCTGTAGCTCTCCAGCCCCTCAGCCCTTCTGGTCAAACACATTCACTGCCAGGAAGTGAAGCCCTTGACAAACAGATGTGGTGTAAGTCATTATCCCAAACACGTCATGTTGAGTCTAAGCCACCTTTCACTGTATTGTTCAAAAAGAGACTAGAATGTATAGTTTATGTCCCTACTGAAGCACACTATTCAATTAGTTTTAACTTTTTTCTTCTATGACAGCAAAAGCTATTTTAGTAATCCAGGAAAAGGTATAAATAGAACCCGATATGAGACTAGCTGGTAGAGCAGCTGGATGGAAGGTAAACCTTGCCTGACGAGACCAGTCTGTATTACACAGTGGCAGCTGAAATACGGATTAGGCGGAAAGGTGACACACGATACAAGGTTTGTGAGGTTTTTATGTTCCTGGGATTGCTGCCATAAAACACACCATCAAAGCCTCTGGGTTTTCCTGTGAATTGTTTTAGAAAAAAGAGAGGGTAGGAAAGAGAATAAGTTGGTATAAAGCTGAGAAAACCTAAAATTATGTTGGGAGTTAAAATATTTAATGGCTAAGTATGGAATCACAGTAAACAAATCTTCCTATGCAAGGGGGAAGAGTTGGTGGGTTCTTCTACCCTGAGTTTTGTCTACTGGAGGAATTGCTTTCTCAGTAACATTGTTGGTTGCCTGGAATTTTAGCTTTGAGTTCTCTAAGACTTTCTCATTTACCATACATCAAGCCTACTATTTGGGCTTCTTCCTACTTGCCACTGCATATTTACCAGACATCTATCTGAGTGCCCAGAATGGCTAAAAAACACCCCCGATCCAAAAGGGAAAGGGACAGAATATCCTTGGTAAGGTGGGCACCATATTTCCAGCAGCCCATGCTGGGAAATCAAGCCGCTGCACTGCTTCTCTACCCTGGACTTCTCTCACTAGCATTCCCTGCACAGCCCAGCACCTGGAATTCTATGGAAGCACACCCGTCAGTGTGAGATGTGGAGGTGAAGCAGGGCACATGGAAGGAGTCTGTGATCATACCTATCTTCTTGGAAATAACCTCTCCAACGGCTGGTGCTAGAAAAGCATAATGAAGTTTCTTTTTAGCTTTTTCCCTTCCTACCCTAAACATAAGTATGGGAATAGAATGTTTGGAAAGTTAATCAAATTCTCAAAGTCTACTTGAAAGAGTTCTCATCTTAGAAAAATACCCCAAATTTTTACTTAACATTGAAGCTAGGCTGCATATAATTTTATTGCTTGTGAGATTCAGAAAGCACTGTGGGTGTCTTGTTATAAACATTATTTATTCTACAGAGCAGCAAAACAAATTCTTCTTTTGGGATTTTTTTATATAGTTTCTGGTGGTTTAGATTTTCTGTAATTGGGAATGTACTGTTACTTCCTGAAACAAGAAAGATTCTTTTTATTACCAATTCAGTGTAGCAAAAGGCACTTGCAATATTAATATCATGTGAAGAGTTTCATGTTCCTTAGGGATGAAAACAAGATAAATAGCAATACTACAACCTTAACATAAGCAATATTTGGTTCCATTTCATTGTTAATAGACTATTAGGAGCAAAATTACAGAATTTTAGTGCTAGATAGGACTTTAGGCAGGTCACTCACATTTTATTATTAAACTCTTTCAGAGAAACTTTATGGGTATTATTATCCTTTATCGTTTATCCACAGAAGCAACCCTACAAAATGCTCCACATATGCAGGTCACAGATTCATGAGTAATGGTTCGTACCCAATATTTCTGCCGTTTCCAGGTGCCGTTCAGGAGACATCTGTGCTGTGAAAGTGAATACCGCTGGGGAGGTGAGTACCACAGAAAGGCCATGAGGCTGAAGAGAAACAAAATGTGGTGACCACTGGGGCAAAGTTGGGTATTCAGCCTGCATTATTCTAGATACTGAATTACTTTACCCTATACTCCAAGCAATCAAAAATTGACAAATCCACATAACAAATACATTTATGGCAACTGCAAAGAACATGAAATTTAAATAAAGAATTTGTTATCATTTTACCACCAGTGGGTGATCCACATTATAATCCTTTGCTTTATATGTCTTCACTAAGCCTGAAATTGGGTAAGACATTCCATGGCTAGAAAAGAAAGAAAGTCCTTATGTTGACATATAGCTATCAGAAATTCAAAGTAACAAAACAAACATACTTTTATGGGAGAGCCCTTCACAGTCTCTTGACAAAAGAGTTATCTCACAAAGTGATACATTCTGTTTTCTTTGATACAACAATATATTCTTGCATTGGACATTTTGTATATTCGCTAACAAAACCTCTGAAATGTTCAAATTTAAATGCTCGTAGAATTGTAGTTCAAATGCAGAAATTGCTTCCCAAACACATTGATTAACTTGATAATCTTGAAGAAATCGAGAATGTACTTTGAAGTTTCTTTAATAAGCTTTAGGACATGCATTTTGTGTTTTGTTGTGCACTGGCTTGGCAGCGAGCCCCTGCACAGCTGACGATGGGTCGGAGTCTTAAGAGCCAAGATGTGCTGTGTTAGACACGCAGGCTTGACCCTCCAGTGATCTGTCCCATCGATAATGGATACATCTTTTCAAGTGTTACATACTAATAGAGTTGACTCATAAATGATTATTGTACTTTAAAAGGCTATCAAGAAAAGGCATCATGGTTTTTATTTGTGGGGTTTGATTTGTTTTGATGAAAAAACACTTTTTATATACTCTTGAATTCTTGGTGAACAAACAGGACTAATTTAGTTTACTAGATGACCCAGAAGATACATCTTGTGAGAAGCTCATGTATTTATAATTAATATGTTGTAAATGAAATGCTTTACAATAGAAAAATGGTCCATAAGTCTTTTTCTGTGGGTTACTGGATGACTTTGGGCTTATTCAGCAAAAGACTTAACATTTCATAGGAAGACCAAGTATTTTGGTGAATGGTATGAAGGATACCAAAAAGGTATCCCTTGCCTATCCTTTTCATGAGATGGATCAGAAGCTATTGGTTCTCTGAATTGCCATCTGGGAATATGCTTGACCTTTCTTGGGCTTCACAGTATGTGGAAAATTATTGCTTAGTGTGCTTTCATGATGTGAAAGGGTTCATGTAGCTTTCAAAAGTAACTTTCTAATGATATCCAACATCTTAGTTTGATTTCTTTTAAGAGTTGTATATGTTCTTTGTAAAAATTAGAACGGTCCATGATCCTGTTTCTTCAAGATAACCATTATACAACGTTTCTTCTAGTCTTATCATGCTTATCTTCAATTTATGATCATATGTGCATACAGTTTCAAACATTGCTTTGGTTACTTAATATTCTTTTTTTAAAAAGATTATTTATTTATTTGATAGACATCACAGGTAGGAAGAGAGGCAGGCAGAGAGAGGGGGGGAAGCAGTCTCCCCGCTGAGCAGAGAGCCCAATGAAGGGCTCGATCCCAGGACCCTGAGATTGTGACCTAAGCCAAAGGCAGAAGCTTAACCCACTGAACCACCCAGGCGCCCCTACTTAATATTCTTTACAAACATTTTCCCATATAATCTTCTATTATTCTAAAACATTATTTTTTATTTTTATTTTTTAAAAGATTTTGTTTATTTGACAGAGAAGGATCACAAGTAGGCAGAGAGGCATGCAGAGAGAGAGAAGGGGAAGCAGTCTCCCTGCTGAGCAGAGAGCCCCAAGTGGGGCTTGATCCCAGGACCCTGAGATCATGACATGAGCCAAAGGCAGAGGCTTAACCCACTGAGCCACCCAGGTGCCCCTAAAACATTTTTTTTTAAGATTTTTATTTTTATTTATTTATTTGACAGACAGATATCACAAGTAGGCAGAGAGGCAGGCAGAGAGATTGGAGGAAGCAGGCTCCCTGCTGAGCAGAGAGCCCGATGTGGGGCTTGATCCCAGGACCCTGGGATCATGACCTGAGCCGAAGGCAGAGGCTTTAACCCACTGAGCCACCCAGGCGCCCCTAAAACATTATTTTTAATAGCCTTATTTAATTTCTTTGTGTACTGCACTTCAGTTAACCATTCCCAAACTGTTGGAAATTAGATTCTTTCTAAAATTTTCAATTATACATACCACTTAGGTGATTATCCTTATAAAGAAATTCTTTGATCATGTGATGATGATTTCTTTTGTCTACATTCATAGAATTAAAATTAGTGGGCCCAAGGATATAAACATTTTTCAGGCTCTTGGGAGATTTTGCTCCCTTGCTTTTTATTTTATTATTTATTTATTTCTTAAGATTTATTTATTTACTTGAGAGAGAGAGAGAACTAGCAAGAGGGACAGAGGGAGAAGGGGAGAGAATCCTAAGCAGACTCTGCACTGAGTGTGGAGCCCAACACAGGGCTTGATCCCATGACTCTGAGATCATGACCAGACTCAAAACCAAGAGTTGGTTTTGTGCCAACCACAAAGCAGGTGAGTGGGGTGCCTGTGTGGCACCAGGCACCCCACTCACCTGCTTTTTAGAAAGGTATTATCAATCTGTGCTCTCAGCAGCCAAGTTTTGGGGTGACTCCACTATACCCTCCATAGCAAAGGCCTATTCTTAATTCTCAGTGATCATAGGTATTCAGTGTTAAGGCATCATACCAAAGAGTTCTCATCAAACTAATCAATTCTGGGCTACAGACAATGATTCTGATCCTTTTCTTTTTGTGAGAGATTAGTAGGAGAAAAAAAATCTTGCATATGAGGTTCTAAAAATCCCCAACACATGGTGAGGATGTGGAGAAATCAAAACCCTTATCCACTGCTTATGGAAATATAAAATGGTAGAGCTGCTGTGGATAACAGTAGTAGTTCTCAAAATTTAGACACAGAGTTACCATATGACCTAACAGTTCCACTCCTAGGTATATACTCAGTAGAAATGAAAACATATATCAACACAAAAACTTGTACACAAATGTTCATAGCAGCATTATTCATAATGGCCAAAAGGTGGAAACAGCCCAGTGTCTATCTTCTGATGAATGGAAAAATAAAATGTGGCATATCCATACAGTGGAATGTTACTTGGCAATAAAAAGGAACAACATAGTGATGCACGTATGGATGAACCATGAAAACCTTTTGCTAAGTTAAAGGCACAAATGACCACATATTATATAATTCCATTAATATAAAATATCCAGAGCAGGCAAATCTATAAAGACAGAAAGTGGATTACTAGTTGCTTAAGACTGGGGGGTGTAGGAGGATTGATGGATGACAGCCAAGGGGTATGGAATTTCTTCTCAGGGCAATAAAATGTTCTAAAATCAATTGTGGTAATGGCTGTACAACTCCACAAATATGCCAAATCCCACTGAATTATACATTTTGAATCAGTAAATTTTATAGTGTGTATTTCAAGGCTGTTAAAAAAAAATATATGAGGGCACCTGACTCTTGATCTCAGGGTCATGAGTTAGAGCCTCACATTAGGGTTAGAGTATGTTTAAAAAAATAAAATAAAACTTAAACAAAAATCTATGACCCAATAAATTACATTTGAATTAAGAAAACATTCCAGGACCCTCCGTTAAATTTCTTTTTTCTAAAGCATATTTAGGTCTTACCCTTTGTCCTAAATTATAAACATTTTTTAAATTAAAAGCAATAGCTTAGGTGAAGAAATAAAATCTCGTTTGCTCACCACAGATGAACACCAGCATTTCCGAAGCCAATGCCAGCAAAAGCACTTGCCAAGTGCATATTAGACCTCGCTTCAAGATCGCCAGGATCTCTGACAGCCCTGCGGATGATATACATAGGTACATCAACCTCGGCATTTCCTGTCGAATCAAGAGCTGCCTTAGGGAAAGACCTGGGAAGAAAGAAATTCTGCTCGGTAGGAAGAAAAATTAGGCAACTTATTCAAATGACACCTTGTCTTCTCAACGAAAACCGAAAACTGAAGGGAAACATATTTTCTTATCAATGGTTTTGGGCAGAGGCATAATAAATATGCTGTCAGGCTGCTCGTGTGATGAAAGTGCTGGGGGAAGCAAGGCACTGACCCTTGGACCGTGAGCTGCTCTAGAAAAGTGCCCCAAGACTCATTCTTCTTCTTCATTTGTCAGTGAGCTTGACTGCAGCCGTGAATGAGCTGCGAGTAAACACACTCCGAACGGACAGGGCCCAGACTGGTTCTCTGAAATGAGTCCCTGTCGCCTGCGGCTACTGCAGGCTAAAAGCAGCCTGCCCGGCCATCTTTCTTTCTGTGACACTGCCCCAAATAGAACCCTCTGGAGGCCTCTTTTAGTATCTGTTGAAACCACACGTACTATTTTAATATTTTTCCTTATGGAAGTGGGATGTTATTGCAGGATGAGCCTTTGCTTGCTCTAGATGTCCCGATGCCACTCTGTAAAAGCAAATTCTCAAAGGCCCCTTGCCTTTGCAGCTCAGCCATCCTGCACATGCTGGCTTAGAAACCCTGCCCCAGGGAGGAAGCCGAAGACTGCCAAGAATGACAAACCACCCCTTGCTTGCTTTTCACGATTTTGCCTGGAGTAAGGGCTCCTGTTATGCAGTAAGCGTGCTACAGCCTTTTATCTCCTTTCATTTGGAGTGGTTAGGCATCTGTGGCTCCTTTCCAAACCCAGCGTTCGTTTCTTATTCCCTGAATGCCAAGATGAAAGAGCAGATGATGGGGCTTTAGCTTTCCTTCTGTCCTTTACACCCCTTCACCTTCCACTGTGCTCTGCCAAGCCTTCTGTCCCTGTCTCATGCTGGCTGACCACTCACTTTCTGTATCTGCGACTACCCAGGCAAGTGCTTCCCTGCTCCCTGATGGTCTCCTGAAATAGCTCTGTGTCCCTTCCCTTTGCTTTATGCAGTCTGAGCTCCTTCTCTGGTACAGCTACCAGCTTGGGGCCAGAGGAAGCACCATGTTTACATCTAAGTCCAACCTGCCATGCTCCTTCCTTCTGTTACATGTACAAGAATGAGTCTGGGTTTGTGTAGATCTTAATGTCTCAGGGATCAGCTTTCATCTCTTAAGTACATCTTTGCTCTCTTAGGAGCCAATCATGGCTATAGCATTTATACATCCTTTGAAATCTTTTAGAAAGCTTTTTATTTTTACTTTTTTAAACTATAATAATATTTTATTTATAACATTTTTCAGATCAATATAAAATTATTGAAATTTTTACATTCTTTTTTTCTGCATACTATCTTTAAAATCTGATGTGTGGGACGCCTGGGTGGCTCAGTTGGTTGAGCGGCTGCCTTCAGCTCAGGTCATGATCCCAGCATCCTGGGATCCTGGGATCGAGTCCCACATCGGGCTCCTTGCTCGGCAGGGAGCCTGCTTCTCTCTCTGCCTCTGCCTGCCACTCTGTCTGCCTGTGCTTGCTCTCTCTCACCCTCTCTCTCTGACAAATGAATAAATTAAAAATTTTTAAAATCTGATGTGTATTTTGTAATTACAACATGTCTCAGTTCAGGAAAGCCACATTTTTAATTTTATTTTTTATTAACATATAATGTATTATTTGTTTCAGGGGTTCAGGTCTGTCATTCACCAGTCTTACACAATTCACAGTGTTCACCATAGCACATACCCTCCCCAGTGTCCATCACCCAGCCACCCCACAGAAAGCTTTTTATATCTCCTGAGACAGACAATTCTAGACATTGGTTTCTTAAATTCAGTTCACGTGAGTTTGCTTACTGGGTTGAGTCTGCCTTCAGACAGGGCCTGCATGGGCTTGGCCGACATCTGCCTCTCTGGGTCTCATTTCAGCTCTTGGTGTAGCCAAATCTCAGGACATCTGCCCTCACCTGAGCTCTGGTTTCAAGGCTTTGATGAATAATCCTTGTAGATGCATCCTTCAGAAATCGGGGGCTCATATTTTGTTCCCTTGCCTTTGCCTTTTCAGACTGAAGGACTCAGGTTTCATCTATCCTCACATGCATCCCTCCCCATCTTTTCATCCTTCCAGAGCTTGCTGGTCCCTGGTGCTCCTCTATATCCACTGACTAATCTTTTGGTGAACAGGCGTGCTCAGGCTATTTCAGGATCTGGCATGCTACATTTTATGTGAGGGTGGAATGCAGTTTTCCTGTTCTGTTTCTTTCTTTCTTTTTTTTTTTTTTTAAAGATTTTATTTTTAAATAATTTTGACATCCAATGTGGGGCTTGAACTTACAACCCCAAGATCAAGATTATTAGCATGCTTGACTGACTGAGCCAGCAAGGTACCCCTTCTGTTCCGTTTCTATCTCCTCTGGGCCACATACCTTTTCAGATACTTAGCGACGATCCGTAGTGCATGGACGGCCCAGATGTCGCTGATTGGGTTGCTGCCCTGGTATGCTGGCCGGATGATAGGATTTGAAGGGCAAGGGCTCCGCATGTGGTAGGGGAGGGCAGTGTAGGACTCCAGGGCATGGCTAACAAGATATATTTAAAACACACAGATTGAAAGCACCTTCTTTTTCCCCTCCATTCAGATTACAGACTGTCTTGGACACGTTCAGTACTCACTCCACTGCAGATAAGCTCCGTGGCAGTGATAATCACAGTGCATTCCACCAGGTCAGACTCTTGCCTACAATAGTCATTGCTTATTACAGAAATTAACAGTGAAGTTTATATTAACAGCATTATTTTTTGACCAGTATATGTTGTTGGATTACATACGGCCCCTTTCTTGTGCAAATAAATCTTTATGATGTCGAATTTTTACATTATTTGGGTCATGAAGAAAAGCCCTGAATCTAAAAAATGATTTCCTTGTAAAATATATTTACTATTAAACCCCTGTTACCCAAGGAGGGTCATAGTTACATGAGCCTTCTATTAAGAGTACAGTGCAGTGGGTGAGAGCACAGATGCTGGGGTGAGCTGTAAATCCTGGCACCAGATCTTTCTGTAGCAGGCATGGGGTAACTCACTATCTAACCTGTGACTCTAAGACAAGGACAAATAACAGTATGGCTTCCTAGTGCTGCTGTAAAAATTAAATGAGGGGGTACACGTAAAGTACTTAGAATAATGGCCAGCACATTGTAAAACTTACAGTTCACCATTATTATTAAATTTTGGCCTGAAAAATAAAATTCAGTTCTTTTTTTCGATATGCCCTAAACTAAAGGTTGGCTATTTCAAGGACCAAGCTTCAGAATTTCCTCCACCTGATGGCCTGCCATCAATTCTAATGAATCAAATGCAGAAGAAAGAAACAAAACAAAACAAAACAAAACGTAGCCATCTAGATCAGTGATGCATTGGGAACAGAATGTAAGATGAACTGTTTCAGGCATGAATTATGGTTTTTGGTCTTAGAATGGAGAATTTCTTCTACACCTGAGAAGCAGATAACATCTTTTGAACAAACCATTGGAAATTCTTTTAAATAGTTGGTGGATGGATGGTATGGCTTTATGGTTCTTAATCTTTCCAATCTGTGGGCAGTGCAAGAATGGAGCATCCATGTGGGGAGATATTAACCAAATACCTATGATGTGACAGTCACTGTGCCAGGGGGCAGGGATGGAGAGGGGAGTAAGATGGTCCAGCTTGCAGTGCGGTGAAGATGGGCATGTGAAAGGGAAGTCCACCCAATGCGGAAGAGTAAAGGATGGAGTGGTCAGTTGTACCTGAGGAGAAGAAAGGTGGGGAGGCTGTCAGCAAAGGCTCCATCAAGGGGAAGGTGCTCCAGTGGAACTGGAATATGAATTCTCCAAAGAGATAAAGAGCTGAGCATTGGGGACATGCCAGGGCAAAGAAATTTGGCTGTCTGGCAGTAGGCGTGGAAAGGCACTAAAAGACTTGTCAGGTAGAGTTGTGTGTATATGTGTATGAGTGCATGTATATGTGTGATGATTATATTGCATTCTGAAAACTTGCTGAGGCCGGTATGGAGGACAGACAGGAGGACTATGGGATGGAAGCAGAGACACTGACAAGGAGACCACTGCAGTTATCCAAGCAAGAGTTGGACAGGTCTGAACCAAGGTGGGAACAATGAGGCTCAAGAAGAGGGAGCAGACAGGAGAGAGCCCAGCAAGACAAGTGGTAGGAAGTACTGGGCTGTGAGTGGACATAAGAAAGAAGTTCATGGGACGCCTGGGTGGCTCAGTTGGTTAAGCGGCTGCCTTCGGCTCAGGTCATGATCCCAGCGTCCTGGGATCGAGTCCCACATCGGGCTCCTTGCTCGGCAGGGAGCCTGCTTCTCCCTCTGCCTCTGCCTGCCACTCTCTGCCTGTGCTCGCTCTCTGGCTCTCTCTTTCTCTCTCTCTGACAAATAAATAAATAAAATCTTAAAAAAAATTTATAAAAAAAGAAGTTCATAGCAAGCCCTGCTGCTCACTAACTTAAGGGACTCAGGAGAAGCTGTGAGGTGGTGGGAGGCGGTGGAGAACAAATTGGGATCTCATCGAATTTAAGATGCCATGCATTATAAGACGCATTATTAAAAATACCACTGAGGAAGAAAACCGTACTGTTGCGCCACAAATCTTAAGACATGTTCTGAGTTCAGAGATGTTAGAATGTGAAAAAATGTGCATGTGCAAGTAGGTGAAATAGGTAGTTTGGGACATGCTGAATACGAAAGGCGTCTGTGGGTCTCCCTGAGGCCCCTGGAAGGAATACGGACCAGGGAGCCATCAGCACTTGGCAGCTGAAGCCCAGGGAGCATGCAGCATGACTCTGGCGAGTTACTGAACATCTCCATGGCAGGTTTCTTTCTCGTGTGGTGCAGAGCTGTAGGTGAGGTGGTGATGTGTGCGAAGTCCTGACATGTGAGCACAATCCCGCTCAGGGGATGTCAACTCCCTTTCCTGCCCTCCTCCATGCCATGGCAGCCCTGACTGTTTCCTGTTTTCTGTAGCCCTAGACGCGGTGCTGGGGGTCTGAGATGCTGCACGCCAGCTCCACCCATTCCTTTCCCTGTGTCCCTGTGGCAGCAGCTGTGGCTGGCACAGTTGATCCAGAACAGTGGCCTGAGGCTCATCCAGGAGCTCACCTAGTCACTATCCTTTATAGGTTCCACGTTTTCATCTAGGAAAGGGGATAATGACAGCTAAAGCTGGGGTGGTTGTGGAACACTAATTGAGTATGCTTAGCAAGTGCTTTCAACAAGAAAATACAGTCCAGAGATGCAGGGCCTGGAAAATCCCCTCCAGTTGGCACTGGTACCTACCAAAGCACGTCGAAGCCACTGTTGGCAACCACCCGGTCAGGCATGTGCAGGGTGTGTAGGGGATCGATCAGTCCTAGTGTGGGTTTGATGGCTCGGGAAGCAATGCCTAAAACAGGGATTTTCAACAGAGGTAAAAGGTATGGACACCATTTTAAGAAATTAAGTTACTTTAGGATAACAATTTATTCTTAAAAAATTAAAAATATGAGATTCATTCTCATGAAGGGAGGCAGCAAGAACAGTGGAAAGAGATCTGGAGTCAGAAACCTGGGTTTTTCAGTGGATCCGAGGCTCCTTGTTTGAAGGAGCCAAGTGTGCACATCTCTTCCCAACTCTGGTTTGAATGATGTCACTGACAATGGTGGGAGTATTTACACCAAAGAAATTGGCCAATACTAGAAACTGGGGCTTATTTACTGATTAAATGCCAGAGAGCTGGTTTACTAGCACACTGGTGGTTTGGGTGCTGGTTCTGCAGCTTGCTATGTGTCTTTGGCCAAATCACTTAGTCTCTCTGAGTTCTCCATTAGATCATAACCATATAGGGCTTTTATCCCACATAGCTAATGCAAGGCTCATATTAGAAAGTATTATGTAAAAGTCTTTGAAAAACTGTAAGATTGAATTCAAGTATTGGCTACTGTTATCTTCAATAACATCAAAGGATAATGTCATTTAATTTTAAAAAGAGAAGTTACTATAAATGTGCAGCCAAATATCAATTTATTCTGCTACAAAGGCCTGGGACCTTTGGATCTTTCTGGAGTGATGGGAATGTTTTATACTTTGATTGGGATAGTGGTTAAATGGGTATATCTATTTGCCAAAATTCACCAGACTGACTCTTAAAATGTATGCATTTTATTATATAAAAATTATATCTCAATGAAATTGATTTAAAATGCTGAAAGGGGGGGCGCCTGGGTGGCTCAGTTGGTTGAGCGTCAGCCTTTGGCTCAGGTCATGATCCCAGGGTCCTGGGATCGAGCCCCACATCAGGCTCTCTGCTCTGTGGGAAGCCTGCCTCTCCCTCTCTCACTCCCTGTGCTTCTGTTCCCTCTCTCGCTGTCTCTCTCTCTGTCAAATAAATAAAATCTTAAAAAAAAAATGCTGAAAGGAAAAAAGTGTTGAAAAGATGTCCAAGAAAGGGAATAATTCAGCACTGATGTACAGTTACTAACTTGAGCAGAGAAATGGCCAATCAAGATTATGGCATTTCAATATGCTTTGTAGGTAATTCTCAAAGAGAAGTTTACTAGACTGTTTCATCTTTTTACATGTACTTGGAAAAAGAAAGAAAATGTGTGTATATACATGCCCTTAGCTCTATAACTCCTTGATTTTTAAATATTAGGATTAAAGAAAAGGTCGCGGGGTTGAAAGGTAAGGGAGAGAATTAAACACGATTTTTAAGGGCACAGTTCTTACCAGTTTTTACTTTCAAGTGTTCATAGTCAAAGATGGCAACTCCTGTAGTTTCACTCCCAGTTCCTGAGGTAGTTGGGACTTGAATAAAATAACATTAATTTACATAATGCATCTAAGTGAAGGTCAGTGGAGATACTTAATTCAGCCTTAGGAAGCAAGGAACAAAGTTAGAGAAGGAAGCGCTGATCCCCCTATTGCTCACGTGAGGTCTGTATCTATGTTAATCCGCATGTATGCTTCATATGTCTGTCCATGTTTGCATTTACATGCATGAGTAATAGCGTGCCTGTCAGCATTAACACACGTTTCCTATGCATATGTGATGGCAGTGTCTGCATTAATATGCACACATTTCACGTGCACGGTGTTCATTTCTGCATAATGGCGTAGGCACGTCTAATGTCTACGTGCACTTTGATGAGTATGTGTGATAGCTGTACTTGTATTAACACATATGTGTGATGTCAGTGCCTGTGCCAGCATGTATACAGGCCTGACATGTATGTATGGTGTCCATGCCTGTACTACCACGTGTGTATGTTTACCATGTATGTGTCCTGTTTCTGCATAAACAGCTAGGAACCCCAGGAACTCTAGCACCCGAGCTTACGCAGCTGCAGCCGGGCATTCAGAGGCAGGCTGCTCGGCATCTCGGTTAGAAAACTCATATTTGCCTTCTCTGAAAGACATCTTTATTCCCTCCTGGCAGCAAGCACAGTAACGTTCTGCCTTTGCTAGGCTCCGTGGTTTTGTAGTTCTGTCAAGTTTCTAAACTTTACTAATCACCCCTCTGTGTGATGCTGACACAGTTTCACCAGAGGGTTCCGTTTGCCAGACATCAATTATGTTGCTCCCTGCTGATTGCTCATTCACATCAAGCGGTTCATCTGCCTTCAACTTACTCCTGTACCATCATGGGGCCCATTCACGGTGGAGGCAGTTGAGGGGGAGAAGAGAGAGGACAAAACTTTAGATAGATATTGTCCAGTTACCAGTTAGTGCATTTTCACTATAAAACTTTAAGCAGTAATACGCTAACAGCCATAAAATGGGAGGGAGGGAAGAAAAGACCCAAAGATCTCAAGCTCTGTGCGGACAGACAAGCTATTCTGACTTGGATTTGCGTGTCTGTCCCCAGGGCAGCCACAGAGCAGATGTTGCCCAGAGAGATGTGGCCATGCTGGCCACATGTCCTAGAGAAGAGACAAAGCCTCAGGTCAGCTGAAGAGCCATTGTGTGGAAGAAAGGGTTGAGTCAACACCAGAAAAATAATAGCGAATGTTCCCCTTAAACTCCACGGTGGCTGGCAGAATGGGACAAAGCAGAGAGGGGTTTAGAAGACAAACCTGCCAACAGAGGGATCTAATAATATGGAAACAATAACCTTCCCTCCTCCTTCACACAATGACTGCCTAGCATATATCTGCAAACTTTCCCACCACTGACCCAAATCGTCTGTCTGTGCAATAATGATCAGAATTTTAAAACATAAATGAACTGCTATCTGTTCTGCTCTCCAAACACTGTACTACACTGAAATGAAGAAATCAGAAAGCTTTGGAAACATACCCTAAAATTCCTGGCTTGCATCTTTCCTAAGACCTTTTGCCAATTGCAAAATAAAACGTACGAACAGTCTTTACCTGCAATCAGAGGCTTAAGAGGCACAGACACAGGCTTTCCCTTCCCAATGGGGGCATTGACATAGTCTAGGAAATCAGAGTGAGGGCTGGATGCATACAGATTAGCGGCTTTGCAGGTGTCCATGGTGGAGCCTCCACCGACAGCAACGAAGGCATCAAAAGCTCCCCTTTTGACAAACTCAATTGCTTCCATGAAGCTTAGAAAAGGGAGAAGAAAAGCCATCATGTCATTATTGTTTTCAGAAATAAATTACCACACCATTAAAAGCCTGGAGCAAGTTTTAAGCAACAGTGAGGTGTGTTGGCTTCTACATAAAGTAAATAGCAGCAATAAAATAATACCTTCTATCTGTTGGTTCCACCCTCACATTATCATAAACCTTAAAACTTATGCCATTCTTTACTAGGGAGTCCATAACCATTTGTACGGGAGGGAGCTGGGAGAGGTTCTTGTCTGTCATCAAACAAACATTTTTAGCACCCATGTTTTGTAGGTCCTAAAACAACAAAAATAATTTGTAAGTTAGGTTTCATTGCCCGAGAACTGCAATAGACTCTCTCTCTCTCTGGCCAACTTAACACTGCACATTTTTAAAAACGACTCAATTGTCAGTTTGCATTTGTTTTAAAAGACAGGTAACATTTCTAACAAAAAGACTATAGGAACCTTAAATACTTGCCATTCCCACTTCCTTTGTAACTCCTGCTCCATATCTAATATTTGAAATGGCCATCTGTGGAAAAAAAAAGAAAAGATATATAGGTGTGTTTCATTTCTAAAGACCTATAAATGAAATGAATCGTTCCTTAACTGTAGAGAATAAAGTATATATTCCTTAGCATGTCCTTCATTTTAATTTATGACTCCTGAACTAGGAAGAGACAGAGATTTAAACAAATAATTATGTAATTATAGTGTGATAAAAATTCATCGGAATTCATTGCTCCTTTGTTGTTGCTTCAAAAGATTACTTGGACCTCTTTTAGAATTGTTATAATTACAAAGCTAAGCTGTAACCTACAACATATGTAAGTTGAAAAGTTTGTAGAACTGGGAATTTGTCCCATTTTGATGGCTGAACAAAAGACAGTATCTAAACATTACTCATGTTATCTGAAGATTTGTATTCCATTACCCCAACAAGGTACTTTGCTAAATGGGGTCTGATCAAATAATGATATTAAGGAACACCAATTAACAGTAGATTTCAAATGAGATAATAATGCATTAGTGGGCGCCTCAGTGGCTCAGTTGGTTAAGCATGATCCCAGGGTCCTGGGATCGAGTCCCACCTGCTTCTTTCTCTGCCTCTGCCTCTCTCTCGCTCTGTCCCTCATGAATAAAAAAAAAAAAAAAAAAAAGCATTAGCAAAATACCCTAGTATTTTTTTCAAGTCATTCGTAAAAGAAAGAGTGGATTGATTATATCTACCTCAAAGGCATAATCTGTTGTTTTCCCAGAAGGTGCAAATCCAGGAGCTAGAAATGTAGAAATTAGCGTTAGAGTAGGCCTCAAAAACGAAGCAAAAATAATGGTTTTTGATAGTAAATTGGTATTTCAGCAGTAACATAAGCATCTCCCTTAAAAAGACTTACCTTTAAAAGAAAATTAAAAGCCTTAGTTAAAATGTATTTTCAAGTTTCATTGTTGCCTATCAAATTGAAATTAAAATCTGCATTTTAAGAGAATGTAATGCTAACTTGATGCTGATTGTGTGAAAATAGTTATTTAAAATATTTTCTTCATTGAAAGTAAAATACACTTTTGAAACAATGTCTAAAAATCCTCTAGAAAAAATACCCTCTAGACTCTGGAGTTAGATTACTGTTAGAGAACAATTATTAGTAAATTAATTAATTAGAGTCTACTTACATTTCTTATAACAACTGTGATCAGTTTGAATTAAAATATTTTTCCATAGAGAAAAAATTATCACAGTAAGATATTTATATTTTTCAAGTTAAAGTATGTAAAAATTTAGTTCTATTTGTAAGATTTAATAAAAATTTTTATAAACTGATATTTCTTTATAATGTTATCAGGTTTTAGTTATGGCAGAAATGATTTCCTGTCGTATCAGAACAAGACAGCCCCACTTAATGAGTTTTATTCTTGTTTTCATCACTCCTCGTCAGTCATAAGATTGAAAAAAAAAAAAAAGGTCTGCAACAATTTCCACTACTTCTTTTTTTTTTTCAAAGAACAAGAGACCACAACTAGACAACAGTCTACCTTTGGATTCTTGATGGTAAGGGTATCCTTAATCAAAATTCAAATTTCTTTGATCTTTATCTACTGTAAAGAAATAATCTATAAATCTTGCTACTGAGGTTTAGGAAAAGACATAAATTGAATCTAGAAAACAGTGAGATTATCTTTCTTTAATTTACTAATTTTATGCTCCCAAACAGGAGACTACTAATTCGTTGTTGAAATCAACTAAGAATTGGAAAGAACCAGCTAAAGACAAAATTCTGCATATGTTAACAAGGACCTTAAAGGCTGGCCATGTTTTCACCTAGCAGATGGTCATTAATGACTGGGAGGTCCCTTGGCTTGTCTTGAATGGTGAACCACACCGGTGGCAGGAAAAAGCCCTCAGTCACTCTTTCTGTTCTAAACAGGCCTCTCTGTGGGTTCTGCTTAGTTTCCTGTACGGGCAGCCCCCCTTGTTTCCATTCTCACTGTGCTGTTTAGATTTGACCTTTCCTTCTAAGAGGTGAAATCAGTTTTTGTTTCAGTAATTCATGTGACATTCTGAGGACATGCTGAAGCTACAATGAGCTTCCTGCTGCTCTGTGGACAATGGAGTTGGGAAGGATTAAGATGTTTGTGAGAACTGAAAACTTTTGTCATTATTTTTAATTACTAAGAAATATAATTTTTTTAAAAATTGATACAAGTCTTTTCCTTCTAGGAACCACCTTTGTTCTTTAGCCTCTTTCTTTCCTGAGATGTATTAAGACTGTCCAAAGATTTAATGTTGATTAATTTGATTAATTCAGATGATCTTAAAATCTCATCTGTGCCCCCATTTTTAGCTTTGGCAAATAATGCTATTTGAAATAGAAAATCATCATAAATAGCATTAAATATATACTTGAGCCAAACATAATCAGCACACATTCAGCTACCGTCATATAATTAGAACTACATATTACCAGTTGCAAGTGAAAAGGCAACCATTCCAACTTTCACATCCCTTGATTTCCTTGATTTATAATTTTCCCAAATGTATTATGAGTGCCAATGGAGGACTTGGAAATTTTGGCCACTTTAAAAACACAAAATGTATTATTACCTTGCGAGTAAGTATGAGAATGAGTTGGGCACTGGCATCTAGGGAAAAGAAAAAAAAAAAGTGAAACTAGAAAACCAGAAGACAGGATGCTTTAATGTGACTCACATTGCATTCTACTCTTGAGATGCTATCAAAGTAGTAGCTATTGGCAAATGCTCCATAGGAAAACTCAGAAATCATCATGGACAAGAAGTCCACACAGAGTCTTTCCAGTGTTGCAGGATCATTCTTTCAGAAATTATTCAGTTGGTGCTCAATACATGTGTACGGGAAGCAGAGATAAGTCCTCTGGGGATACAAGGAAGTTTGAGATGGAGTCTTAGTGTCTATGAGGTCCCAGCTTTTTTACCAGGTTAGGAACTTCTAACAAATTGACCCAAGGTTAACTACTCAATGCACTTCCCCTCCCATTCCCCCCACCCAAGGGAATTTGTATTTTCCCACGTCTTCAACGTGTTTATTTTCTTGAAGCAGACTCTGGGCCTCTGAGAAGCCCTCAGTGGGCCTGCAGTCCTCACTGGTCACCACCTCACGCCTCCATCTTTTCTCAGCCCAGCTCCAGGGACCTGCAGCCCCTTGGATGCCTCCATGTGCTGGTTCCCTCCCCAGGGCCAGTGGCTGTGTCCCCCTCTCCCCGCTCCCCTGTGGCCCAAAGTGTGCTCATGCCCGTCACTCTGTCCTCCTCGAATCCCTCGCCTCTTCTCAGTTCCCACTCTGCTGCTCTGCCCTTGGCTCCGTTTCCCTTCTCAGTATTGGTAGCCTCCTGTTTCCTGCACAGTCCCTTTCTCCTCCTGTTGGCTGTGCATTTGAGCAGCACCAAAGGGTTGTGTGTTTCTATTTTTTTGCCAGAGTACCTTGTCCTAGTGGGGTCCCAGTAGATTCGTGAGTGGACAACCACTCCACCCCCCCCCCTTTAAATTTGGAGCGAAAACATCTGAGGGGGAAGGTGGAGAAGGAAGGAAAAGTGTTCAACTCAATGGTGGTCAAGACCTCAAAAACAGATTGAAGTCAAAGCTGCCCAGAAGCTGGTGTGAGCGCCACCATGAGTCAAGGCTGCCACCTCCTGGACATGGCTGAAAATGCCAAGTGTTGAGAGTCGGGACCATCCCAGCCGGCGTGAGCCATTCTCAGGCTGCCACAGGGAAAACATAGTTGGCAGTGCCAAGGTATTGTCCTTCACCGGTGGGCTTTCTTTGGAGAACTTCCCCTGCTTTACACCCTCCAAGGACAAGAAAGTGGAGGCAAAGGGAAGAAAATCTCCAGACTCTAAACTTTCCAATGCCCAGGAATGTGGGAGCACATGCTTTCCTACACTCCTCCCCCTTTTTTATTTTATATTTTTTAGGTTCTGAGGCTGCCTTGATTAATCATTTCTACTTTTTACTTGTGGTTTGAGTCCCATCCTCTCTTGTCTTCTTGGGGCCTCCATCTGTCCTGTGTTTCCTACTCTTCCCCCTCACTTGATCTTTGTCATTGTATTTAAGAGTTTCATGCTTCAAAGTCTCAACCTCTTGTCCCCTCTGGCTTGCTCATCCTCTCTGGGTCTCCCCTCCTGGCCTAGGTCTGCTGGCTCCATTTTCTTGCCTCCCACACATTGCCTGGCTCCCTGAAATCTGGCTGCTGTCTCAACAAGTCCCAGTTTTTCTGCTGTATTCCTACTTCTCAGGACCCCCCGCCCCCAGCACCTTGCTCTCCTAGCAGTGAACACTGGCCACCCCCTCCTTGGGTGGTTGAAATGCTTTCCATGGCTTCCAGGACTACCTACTCAACTGGGCTTCCTTTTCCCAGCTCCTTTACCACTCTGCTTATTCCTTAAATATTGGGTTCTATCCTGGGCTCACCCTTCACCCTTTATAGCAAACCACTCATCAAGCCCCCCCCCCCCCCCAGTATTTCTCTAGCCAAATCCATCCACCACTCGTGGGTCCTCTGCCAATCTCTGGTTTCAGTGTCATCTCTCATCTGAATAACTACAGAGCCCCTAACAGGCTTCTTCTCTTGGCTCCACCTTTGCCACACAGGGGTCAGGAGCTTATTTCCAATGATGCCCTCTCCCCTCATCCGGTTGGATAAAGTTCAGACCTGCCCCTGCCTCACAGGCCCAGCTAATCTTTCTAGCCTGGTAGCCTCATCTCTGTCCATCTCCGGAGCTCTTGGAAAGTTCATTTATTTTCTGTGAATGGGAGGGCCACACATTCTCTTTTTTGCCTCCAGAACTTTGTCCTTGTTATTTCCTCTGCCTGGAACATGTTTCCCCCTCTTCTTCCAGGTAATTAGTATCCTTTCTAGTGTCAGCTGAAATGTCACTTCCCCTGGGCAGTCCTCCCTAAGGCTGGAGGCCCAGGTAGGCACTCTCCTTCTGTGGTCTGTACCATGCTTCCCTCCCCATTAGAACCATTATCACCCTGTGGCGTTGGTACCATTCTTCTGTTTGCATCTGCCTCTAGATTGTAAATTTGTGGTGGCAGGACAAGATCTGCCATTTATCACAACTTCATCTGTAATGGCTAGCATTGCAACAGGCACAAACTAATACCACCTGAAGGAATACTGACTGAAGAAATGAGTAAATGAGTAAGTAAATGCAGATGTTTCAAGTCCTCGAGCTTTTTCTCTCGTCTCCTGGTGTACCAAGACAGAGAACCTGAGCTTGGGTAAGAAGAATAGACTGTGGGTTCCCCCACTGTTTTAGGACAGCCTGAAACCACTGAAGGGCTTCTCTACTCTTGAGAAGCTGAGGAAACCATGGATAGAGCAAGGCTCTCATTTACCCACCCTCTGGCTCTGGCCTGATTATTCTGGCTTTCCTCCCAGTATCACTGGCTAGGATAAACTGGCCAAGTTTTTAATAAAGGTCAGCACCTCTCCTGTGCACTAAATCTCAGGGGAGCAAGGAGCCTGACGTGGGACTTGATCCATCCCAGGACCCCGGGATCATGACCCGAGCCGAAGGCAGATGCTTAACTGACTGAGCCACCCAGACGTCCCATGTTTTCCCCTTTATTATATTAACAACAACCTTCTCTTATTCTTCCCTCTCCTGATGCTGCCCCCACCTCTCTCCTTGCCTATAGTCCTATAAAGGCTCTCCAATTTCTCCCATTCTCTCTGGGACCCCCTCCAACTGACCTTTGCCCTGTGACTCCACCAACAGTTTGCCAAGTCACGAATGCCCTTCACCTTGCTAATATACCACTCAGTTCTGAGTTCAGTCCTCATCTTGTACAACCTGTCAGCAGTATCCTTCTATCTACTCCCCTCTCCCTGGAAAACTTTTTCCCCTTGGCTCCAGGTTGCTCCTCACCTAGTTTCTTTTCATGCCATTGACTCTGAATGCTGGAGGGTCCTGGAGTTCGGCCTGTGAATCCCTCTCTTTTCTTTCCACTCTCACTCCTTGAGTGACTTCACCTTGTCTCATGGTCTTGAGTGACTTCCGTGCTCTTATCCTTCTGGTTTAGATGTCTTGCTTAAACTCCAGATTTAGCTGCCTCCTCCGACACCTCCACTTGAATGTCAGGCATTTCAGCTCCTGCCCAAGACTCAGCTCCTGGTCTTCCCTTAAAGCCTTTTCCCCACCCCAGTTTAATGGCAACTTCATCCTTCCACTTGTTAGGGCAAAACACCTTGGGCTCATCCTTGGCCGCCCCCCTCTGGCCCCCAACATCTCTGACCTCATCTCCCCTCACTCACTCTGCTCCAGTCACCATGTTCTGAAACCACGCTGGTATTCTCCACCTCCGAGTACCTTCCCAGAGAGCCACATGGCTTGCTTCTTCCTTCCACCTTCCACAGGTCTTCCTGTAACCATTACCTTCTCAGCAAGCGTGGTTGGCTGAGACCTTGAAGATATCCAGGTCCTAATAACCTGGAACCTGCGAACATTATAAAGCAAAAGGGACTCTACAGATGTGATTAAAGATTTTGAGATGGAAAGATATCCTGGATTATCTGGGTGGGCCCTAAATGTAATCAGAAGCATCCTTATACGAGGGAGGCAGAAGGAGATTTGACATAATGGCAATGTGACCACTGAAGCAAGTGGCTACATTGGTGGCTGTGACGACGGAGGAAGGAGCTACAATCTACCACTGCGAGAAGTGCAATGGAAGCTGGAGAGAGCAAGATAATGGATTCTCCTCTAGAACCTCTGAAGGGAGTGTGGCCTTCTTACACCTTGATTTTGGCCCAGTAAAACTGATTTTGGAATTAAGAACTGTAAGAGAATAAATGTGTGTTGTTTTATGCCACCAAGTTCATGGTAATTTATTATAGCAGCAATAAGATACTAATAGATCTTCTTCTAAAATTGCACCCCCTCCTGCAACAACCCATCCTCCTTTACTTTCTCTTTAATACCTATCAACATGTAATATACCCTAAATTTTACTGGTTTATTGTCCACCCCACCTGCCCCACCTATACAGTTAGGCACCAGGGATATCAGGTTGTTTTGTTTCTTGTTGTACTCCCAGGGATGAGAACACTGAAAATCTGCAGCTTGTGCAGTCCTTCCCTCCTGGGCTTTCTCCTACCTCTCTGGCCATGTTCCTGTCCTTTAATACTCGCTCCTTTTCCTTCATTCAAAGTAGAAATCATTTGCAAATGCAAGTGCGTAAGGCAGCTGGTAGATAATGTAAATGGGAGGTCAGAGCTCCTGGCTGGCTGTGTAGCCGGTGTGCAGAATGAGTGGCAGGCTATGTGCTAGGGTCTCTCGGGAAACCGGAATGCTTGCTCTGTTCAGAGGAGGTGGCCACCACTTCACGTCAGCCCTGGCAGACCTTCCAGATGAAATGTGGGCCCAATGATGCCATTTCCAATTTTCCAAAAATTTTATCTGAAATCTCCAACTTTCTAAATGCATATCCTATTTAAAAAATAAGCCCCATTTTGCCACCCCTGCTTTAACACATTGCTGCTCCTGGGGACCTCATTCTCAGCCCTTCTAGGTTTACAGTTTGCTAAGGCCTTTGCTTCCACACCCACAGTTTCAACTGTCCTCTATACACGTGGGCGAGTTCCAACTCACTTCTGAGCTCCAGAACAATGTAATCAATTACCTGCTGATGGTCTTTTTCACCTGAGGCATGTCCAATTTGAAGTTCCTAAGGTAAGTTATCATCTTCCTCCTACAGCTAATGTGCATATAATCTTATCTTGGTAAATGACCCCAATGTTTACCTAATACCCCATCTAGAAATTTCAACTTCTCCTGTCTCACTTATCAGATACAAAATCCTGCTGATTTTGATGGACTCAGTATTTCTCACATCTACCCCATGTACCAGCTGGCTCTCCTTGGTACCCAAAGCCATCACCTTTTAGCTGGAGCATTACAATTACTTCTAACCTTTCCACTGTACACTGCCACCAGAAAGCTCGGACATATTCTAATCATGCCACCTTACTCTGTCATACAACCATTCCAAAAACATGTTCTCATGACACTGATTCCAAGGGATATGAATAGTGTTGCTTGATAAAAAGTTTTGTGGTAACACAGATTTAGAACAGAGTTTAAATACAGCTAACCTTTTTTTTTTTCTCTCCATCTCTATAGGACTTCTCAGAGCCTTTTGTATGCTGACCCTAAAAGCACTATGCAACAGTCTGTAGTTTCCTATTTATTTAGCCATGGAATTCCCTACCCCCCCCCCCCATTGGGCATTTCAAAGTATTAGAACTATTGCTTCCATAATTCCCATTCTTTAGGATAGGACTGAGAACAAGGACCGTGAAGCTAGAATATCTGGGTTCAGATTATGGCTGTGCCATTTGCTTAGCTGTGTGACACTGGACAGACTCCTTTTCTTCATGCTGTTTTCTTGTTATCTGTAATATGAGGATAATAATATAGTATGATATAGGGTTGTTGTAAGGATTACAGTTACTATTAACAGCATATGTAGAGCATGTAGGACAGTGCCTGGCACATAGTAAGTGCCTTATAAGTGCTATATTCTTATTATTATTCAGGGCCTGTCTTCTCCATCCACCCCTCCTTCCGTGAAGGTAGGTCCAGATTTTAACTTCTTTTAGATCCTGGAACTACATCTCTTGCCAACAGCATTGCTCCTCCCAGTTACCTCAAATTCCTCTCTAGTCCCTTCCTTTCCTCTTATCTCTGTTAGCTCAAAATTTTACATGTTTTCCCAGGCTGACTTGTGCATTTGTACATCCCACAAATATTATCAGGGGGCTACTATATACCTTCCATTTCTGGACGGGGTCAGGGTCAGCCATGTCATAACATTTAATACCCCAACGTCCTGTACATACCAGGGAGTGAAGCTCCTGGCAATTTCTCACATCCGTTTTTCTCTTCTGCACTCCCTGTCCCTTTTGTTCCTCACAGGCCCGTTTCACAAACCCTGTCCCCTCATCTTATTACCCATTGGAGTTTAAACTGCTCCAGAGTCTTCCACCTTTGTATTTCCAGCACCTAGAATAGTTTTTGGCACATAACATAAACCCAATACAAATGTGCTGACTGGATATATGCATTTGTCTTGGTCACTGTGCCAAGCCCTCCAATGTCTGCCATGACACGGGACCAGGCACTGTCCTCTCTGCGCCTATTTCCTTAACGGTAGAACAAGCAGGGTGCAACCTGCCACGCTGCCCTGTGCATGGTTGCATGGCACCCCGCTACAATGCGGTCCCACCTGGCGTGATTCCCCAAGTTTTCGAAAGTAACCTAAGACCACGCGGGGCCCGGCAGCTCTCATCCAGAAGGGCTGCGTGGGCACGGCGGCACCCTCTGGTCCCCCCCGCCCGCCCGTCGGCCCTGCACTCACGCTGCTCGCTGCAGTTGCCTCAGCAAGTGCGCGATCCGGACGGGGGTGGCTGCAGCCATAGCCATGCAGTCTTCCTTCCAGTAGCCCCTCCTCCGCCTCCACCCCTCCGCCAGCCAATCCCGGCCACCGGCCTCCTGCTCCCGCCCTCTCGGCGGAGACTGCCCCCCACCTCCCCCGCCATGCTAATTTTCCTGCCCCAGCATTAGCCCTCTTTGGATCAGGACCTTTTTCCCAGGAGTCAAAATCTCAAGTGCCCTACCAGCAGTCCCACCAACCACCTCTGAAATTGCTGTAAAGGTAACTGCTTTGTAGGATCTTTATAGCATCGCTTCCTTAAGTGTCCCCATTTAAAACCCTTTATTTCACATACTGGGGATATGGGGAAAGGGAAAAAAGGGCATTCTTTTTCCACTGATGCCTTTAAAATGCTACTTTGCCTTCCTGTTTTCCAAATAAATTATTAAGACATTGCATTTAAGCTGTTTTAATAGTAAATAAGGACCTTGCAAAAAGTCCTTTAAAAAAAAAAAAGTCCTTTTTTTTTTTTGTTTTAAAACAGGGTCAGTGTTGTGTCCAACTGCTAAATCTAAAGTCTAAAAACAAACAAACAAACAAAACCAGAAAAATCCCAAAACAAACAGTAACAACAAAACATTCTGGACAGGTGAGAACTTAAAAGGTGTTAAGTGCTCTATTATAGCCTTTGATGAAGTTAAGGTACCATTAAATGGTTTCATCAGTAGTTACAAACCTTCCATGATTACACTATACTCTAGGGCTTAGCAGGGACAAGGGTCCACTTCCCAGGGGGAGAGTTGATCAATGGGAGCAAAAATTCAACTTTAACTTAATCACAAAATATCCTAAGACAGTAACAATCAAAATCTGTATTTTTAGTAACACATCATGAAATTTGAATTAATCTTTTCTTCTATAGCAATTTCTAAAGATAACATAAAAATGAGGCAACACTGAAAAAAGATTAACTCCCAACTTTAATATACTATCAAAGGTCAGACCAAAAACCTGAGCAGGGTAACTCACGGGGCTTTAACAGCAGCAAAAAGGCTCTCCTGGATTCTAGATCTACTATGAATCCTCCTCAGGAAATACTCATTTTTTACAAAGACAAGTTTCAGAGATCAATTAGGGAAAGAGATCCATAAAAGCTATGAACATTTGACCTAATCAAACCAGTTAAGGTCAGTTTGACAAATGAATCAAAGATAACTCTTACAGTAAAGATTTGGTGGGTTTATCTCTTCTCAAAACAGACCCTACCTGAAGTTTTAAAAAAACTGGGGACATAAATGTTGAAAAAGATTTAAGTATTTTCTGGATTAATGAGGATAATTACCATTATTTAGTGAAACCCAAATTTATAATTTACAGCCAATCAATGTTTTTGCAGTATTAAAAGCACCAAATCTTTTTTCAAAAAGACACCAGTTGTACTACACTTTCTATATTGTATCTGATACTTATTAGAAAAACCCATACTTCTTTTGGTGTCACTGAAATCATAAATTACCTGCTTTATGTTTTTTAGAAAGTAAATAAAAATAATCTGAAACCCTGTATCCCCTGGCTTTACTTAGAATTTCTAGCAATGGCCTAAATGCCAGAAGTCACACTAGATAAGACACACTTTTATTAAAAAAACCTTAATAAGAATTATTTTTAAGTCCAGTTTTGAAAATAATCTTTCTGTTCCCATCGGATACATTCCCTTGTTATAAAAATAACGCAGAAATCAATCGTCTGAAAGATGACCAACTCTCCCCCCCAATGTCCAAAGTTAAAAAGAAAAAAAGATGTCTGTTTAAATATACAACTCGTTCGCAGTTTCCATCATCTTTTCCTGGATTCTTGTGTCCTCAAATACATCCTTTAATCTCCAGCCAAATTCCTGGTTGTGGGAAAACATTAATCTGTAGAGTCCAACATTTACATACTATCTGGCGGGGAGGGCAGTCTATTCCTTTAACCTCAGTGAAGGCAGCAGCCACCTTCCGCAACAACCCCCCTGCCCCACCAACCTCCCCCCCACCCCCCGTAACTAGACCTTAACATTTAGTATAGCTCTAGGGTTTACAGACGGGTCCGAGGGTGAAAATTATTTCCTTCTCTTTCCTTCTTGGTGGTGTCCTCCTTTCCTCTTGCCGCCCAAGGGAGGCGGCCCGGAATTCATCCGGCCTCCCAAGGCCCGGTTCCTCTTCCCTCCCTGGCTAGGCGGGGCACCTTTCCTTTTGCCCCCAGGACCCTGCCGGACCCCCTTTCTCTTGCTCTTCTGGCTCATTTTCCTTCTCTTGGCAGCCTCCTCCTGGTCCTCTTCCCTCATCTGTTTATTGGTGGCCCTTGTCACGTCCAGCTGAGGCTTTTTGCTGTTCATCACCCTAAGCAGCTCCAACTGGCTCTTCTTCTCGGCTGCAAAGTCCCCGAAAAGGGGCTGAAACTTCCTCTTCTTGCCCGAGCCCCGGGGGGTCTTCTCTTTGGGCAGGCGCTCCTGGAAACGCCCCACAGAGGCGGTGGAGACCTTGGCCACCTGCATGGCGCGACCTAATTCCTCCTTACTCTGGTGTCCCGTAGGGTGCATGCCAGCCGCGCTAGGCAGCTGCATCTTGTGCGCGCGAGCCAGGTTACGCAGGCGGTTCAACTCATTCTTGGCCACCCGTTCCTTCTTAGCCTGGATCCGCTTGGCGAACTGGTCCTCTAGGGGGTCGGCACCACCGGGCACCTCGATCAACCATTCCTTGGTGTCATCACGGGCGCGCTGATAGCCCCAGCGGCGTCGCCACTGGCCACTCACCTCGTCCCACACCAGATTGGTCTTCTTCTTGGGACGGATGCCCTTGAGGCGCGCGAACTGCTGCCAGCGTGTAAGCGGTCGCGGCCGGGGCACCGGTTTCTCGCGCGGCAGGCGAGTGGTAGGCTCCGGCAGCCGCGCCACCAGCGCCTCCTCCACGCGCTCCGTGGGCAGCTGCCATAGCTGGTTGATGAGCAGCTGCGTGTTGTCCCGCGCCAGGGCCTGCAGCTCAGCCTCCGGCGTGGCTCCCGCGCGCCGCAGTCCCGTCGGGGGGTTCCGGTCTGAGGCCAGCAGGTTGCCCAGATCGAACTCCAGCTCTAGCTCCTTGTGCACCGTGATGCGCTGCAGCTTCTCTGCCTCGTCCCGCTCCGCCTTTGCCAGCAGTTCCTCCACGCTCTGGCCCTCCATGGCTCCCCTGGGCTCATTCGCTCCGGAGAGACAGTTCAAACCGCAACTCTGCCAACGCCGGCTCAAGCCCGGGCAGCGCCACCACGTGCGGTCGCCTAGAAGCTAGTTCCGGAAGAGAAAGCTTCACTTCCGGAGCAGCCGGAACAGGTTCGCTGTCCCGGCAACCCCAGAAAAGGCCGGCAGAGAGCGGTATTGCAGAGCAGATGGGAGGACCGGAGGTAGGCGGTGCTGGTGCAAGGAGCGTGGACTACAAACTCCAGGGCCCAATTGGGACTGTCTCTCCCAGGATGCGGCGGCGGAGGAGGGTGGTGCAAATTTCGGGCGTCGCGAATTGAGGGCGTCCAGGAGCGACTGTTATCAATTTCAGGGTAAATCAGTTCACAAGATGTTTCGCTTCTCAGCTTTCCGGGACTACATAAATTTTATTTTTACCAGAGTCTGAACCCTTTCTTGGGGGTCTTGGGTGTTGACCGAGCAAGACATTTCCCACAGATGCACATAAAGCTAGTTGTGGTAGGTTTTTTTTTTTTTTGCTTTGCGAGCGAACTTAGACTGCCCTAAGTGGGCACGGGGGTGCGTCCATCCCGCCGAGCCGAGGGCTGGTAGCCCAGAGCCCCGGGATCACATCCTCTCCAGGCTTGTGGCGAAAGATAGCTGGGCTTTGCAGTGAAACTGCCTGAGTTCCAGTCCTGACTGCTCTTGGACCTTCGGGTATTTGGGCCTATTTTAAAACTTGTAAGATGCGGTGGTAATAGTACCTACCTCTTAAGGCTGTTGTAAGGATTAAATGAGTTAATATGCCTCTGAGGGAGCTTGGTCTGGAACACATGAGCACCCAACAAATGTTAGCTAAATACCAGCTAAATACCAATTATTTACCTTTCTAATCACCTTGGGAGTAAGCTAAAGACGCAGTCTTATACAGTGATTATGCACCAGGTTCCTGCATCAAAATACCAAGAATCACATCTAGGTTTACAGTACCTACTTTGGACAGATTGTTTAACCTAAGTCCAGTTCATAAGTTGAAAGTATGAAACATTATTTCCTAGTATACAGTAAACACTTAGTAAGTGTTAGCAATTGTTAATCACCATATTCCACAATAGGAGGCTCAGTGAAGTAAAATGACTTGTCTAAGAGTCTAGGGTTATACAACAAGGACATGTGGGAGCAGGAATGATCTCAACTCTGCAATGTCTTTCAGGCCCTTTATACACAGAAACGTGTGATCTGTTGACCAGCAGCATAGCATCACCTCAGAAGTTAGAATTGCAGAATCTCTGGCCTCAACCCAGATGTCATGATTCAGAACCTTCATTTTAACAAGATCTCTGGGTGATGAGTATGTATGTCAAGTTTGGAAGGCACATGGCTGATTGTGTGGCTTACAGGTTTGGTTTTGTTTTTTAATGGGAAGTTGGGGATAGTGAAGAGGGGGTTATGCTGGAAAATTACCCATGGAAATGGATATAGTAGCCTTTAGGAAATAGATTCAGTCGAGTTTCAGCTAGAGAGGGCATTAGGCACAGTCCCATCTACTGTACCTGCCCCCTGAGTTTGGTTTCTGGTTTCTGGTTTCTCAGCTTCCCTTTGTTCATTTGCTTATCACACGTTTAGTGAGCACATTTTATGCATCAGACAGTATACTACAATCTTCTTTTATCCTGGCTTAGCATCTCATTCATTCAACAACATTTGAATGATTGACATATTCCAGACATTAGAAACAAAGATTATTGAGACTGTGTGGAACAGTAAGGAAGAAGGAAAGGCTAAGAGAAATTTACAATATGGCATGATTGGGCTTTTGACAGGAAGGACACATTTGTAGGTTTTTGCTCCTCTTTCAGTCTTCAGAGTTAAGGGGGAAAAAGTAAATGTCAACAGGTGTTAAACGCTAAACAATGAATCCTCACTGTGTGAAATGCTATTTGGTTTGAATCATATGTCAGTTCTTAATTGAACTCTAATTGTTTAATGCTGGCTGAGTGGTTTTTTACAGTACAAGCCAATTTTAATTTCCTTATGATGGAAGACTGATTTTTACTTCCACTTTGGCTATGATAATTCTGGATATATAGTTGGTATTCAATACATAATTGTTTGAACTAATAAACCTATTAAATAGACTTTTCTAAGTTCAAAAAAGGATTAATGTTGGCTGTTAGATTCAAGGTGAATGAGATTAGTAAGATTGGGACTTGTGGCTTAAAAAAACTCTTAGGGAAGTAGGTGAGTGGTGGTCTCCAGCTTGCATTTGTATTATCTTTATGTGAGGCAGGATTTTGGAGTGTCAAGAAAAAGAAAGCCTAGCAAAGATGTGCAAATATATGTGAATATATTTTAAGAGTCCAGGAAATGATTGTACATCTTATTTTTTTTTTTTTTACCCCCTTTGTCTTTTCTCTTTGTTGGTTTCCCTACCTTCTTTTGTCCCATAAGGCAGTTAGATCCCAAGTTTGGTAAGGAGACTATGCTTTTGTCTTTATACCAGTTCTATGCCATTTCATCCACGCTCATTGTTATCAGCTCCCATTTTTGTGCAGATGGTTCTTAGAGGTACATCTTTACTCCTTTCCTTTTCAGAGCTCCAGACTGAAATCTCCAACCACTTGGTGAGCTCTTTCACAGTACTCTAAAGTCAGTATATCTAAGACTACATTACACATACTCTTCCTGAAAATTTGCTTCCCCCAACAAAAGTTAATGGAAAAATTAAATTAAAAGTTAATGGAAAAATTTTTCCCCCAACAAAAGTTAATGGAAAACCTTTCATGCTCAAGGTACTGTGCTGGGCATTGGGAGTACAATGGTTAGTAAAAACAGTCTTAGTTGATGTTATCATCATTCTAGTCTAGCTACTCAGGCCTGAAACTATGATGTCATCCTTGGCTTTTTTTTTTTTTTAAGATTTTATTTACCCATTTGACAGGGAGAGAGAGATCAGAAGTAGGCAGAGAGGCAAGCAGAGAGAGAGGGGGAAGCAGGCTCCCCGCTGAGCAGAGAGCCCTGCTGAGCAGGCTCCCCGCTGAGCAGATCAAGCCCGGGGCTTGATCCCAGGACCCTGAGATCATGACCTGAGCTGAAGGCAGAGGCTTAACCCACTGAGCCACCCAGGTGCCCCAGCTTTTCTTAACTCCAAATCCAATCAGTCTAAAAGTTCTGTTAAATTTGTTCTTGTATCTTTTCATTCCCACTGCCACTACCCTTTCCCTAGACTGGATCTTTTCCATCTATTTCTCTAGCTCCTCTCTCTACTCTGCTATTTGGCTTCCAGCAGGATGTGGTTAGCAGGAAGCAATGACAGAGATCAGAGGGTAAAGAATTAAGAGTGTAAGGTGAGGGCATGTATGCCCCTAGCCCTTTGTAGATTGCCATGGGTTGGCTGGTTCCTCTAAAAGGCGGTAGCTCCAATCAGGCAGCTCTTAGTTCCTCTAATTGCTCCCCTGGTTCCTGCAGGCCTGGAGGTTGGTATGGCTCTTGCTGTTGTGTTACTACTCTTTGTGAGTTTCCTTAAACCGTGCTCACATCTTTGTAATAGTCCCTTTTTTGATCTTTCTTCAATTACCCAGCTTGACTGCTACCTATTTCCAGCTGGGACCCTGGGAACTATTCTAGAAGCATCCTCATGGTTCCTTCCTTGCATTCTCTCTTCAAGTCAGTCCAGAGGATTTGCTTCCCCTGATATGGCAAAATCACTCTTGTCATAAACTCCTTTCTCTACTTAACAAAAACAATGATTATTCTTGGTCTTGGATGGTCATGATCTGGCCCCAAATAGCTCTTTTCTCCTTGGCATGATAGTGCTTCTTATGCTTGATTTCTAAATATTTCTTCCCCACTCCTATCTTTCTATCTTAACTACATTTCTAGAGGTAGCTGAGAACATTCCTTAAGAAAGGCAAAAATAAGGCACAAGACAGAACAATCAACAATTATGTTTTTGTAACACCTACTGAGAAGTATTTCAGTAACAAAAGTGAACTTATACTGAGATTTTTTTTTTCTGTGCAGTCAGGGGCTAGAAGGTTAAAGGCACAAAATGATACTTTTATGCTCCCCCAAAACATAACTACTTTGTTCAGCAAAACATTTTTGTGAGCATTTTTTTTTCATTTTTTCGATGGTGCATTAACTTAGATTTACTTTCTAAATGATTCTCAGTTGCCCCTTTTTGGTAGCGGAAATTGTTAGGGATGATTCAATCTTTAATCCTGCTGTGAACATGGTTATTTTGAGTATTTTTGTCTAGGAAGTTCAATGTCCCAGTAATTTGATAAAATAGCAGAAAGGGGCCCTTCAAATGCTTACATTATTTCCACATGGTTCATTTTTACTGATTTATAATTTTAATTTGGAAGTACTTGAAGGGAAAATTTAATTTTGAAAATTTCTTAATCATAGACAACATTTGTTTATTCATATGCTTCAGTTTTAGTCAGAAACCTATATAAAAATCCATTGTTTTGTTTTACAAATGAAGAGAAGATACAGCATCAAGATTTTGTATAGTTAGTATAAAAGCAGATAGAATAATAACTAAACATTGCATTTGTCTAGTGGGAACTTTGGATTTGAGGATAGTAAAAATGATGGTAGCATTTTAAAATTAAGTTGATTTGCTACCTATGAAATATACAACAGTTTCTGTTTTTCAAAAATTGGCAAATGCAGTTTTCCAAGAAAGCTACATTTCCCAAAATTTTATGACTACCTGTAAGATATGTAAGCGCCACTGGCTGATGGTTTTCCTTCATAAGGCTTCACTAAGTCCCAAGGGAATGAGATTTGTGTTTGGCTCTAGACTTTACCTGTATAAGAGGTGCGACGTAAGAATGAAAGATTGATTTAAAAGAGAAAACTAGGGACGCCTGGGTGGCTCAGTTGGTTAAGCGGCTGCCTTCGGCTCAGGTCATGATCCCAGTGGGATCGAGTCCCATATCAGGCTCCTTGCTCAGCAGGAAGCCTGCTTCTCCCTCTGCCTCTGCCTGCCACTTTGTCTGCCTGTGCTCGCTCTCTCGCTCTCTCTCTCTGACAAATAAATAAATAAAATCTTTAAAAATTGTTTAAAAAAAAAGAGAAAACTAAAGTTCCAGAACTTTAGGGATATTTGCACTCGAATCTAACAACAGAATTTAGATCCATTTATTTTAAAAAATATTTTTAAATTATATTTTAACTTATGAAAGTAAAATTGCAATGAGGAAGAAATCTTTTTGTGTTTTTCTTAATTAATAGAGTCTGAGCAGTTTTCATAAAACTTTAGAGAGATTTACTCCAGATTAGGCAGTTGAGTCCTGATTTCCTTTTCACTAAGGAAAGTAACTTCATTGTCATGCAGATTTCAATTTGTCTTTGCAGTTATAACCTGTGTATGAACATATATTAATCTGCCAATAAAATTTTTCTGCTTAATTTCCCACATAAGCAATATCAAGAATACATAATGAAGTTATTGTTACGCCAAATATTAATTCTTTGTCCCTCCTTTTTTTTTTTTAAGATTTTATTGATTTATTTGAAAAAGAAAGAGGGAGAAGCAGGCAGAGGGAGTGGGAGAGAAGCAGGAGAGGAGCCTGATGTGGGGCTGGATCCCAGACGCTTAACTGACTGAACCCCTTTTGGGTCCCTCTTGGTCCCTCTTAACCTAGAATTATTTCTAAACATTATTAACCCCATTATTTTTAGACTATGATCAATGAAAAATAAAAACAATGGATAGAAACACTAAAAATATAACCACATATAGGGGAAATGCTGTAGCCTACAATTTTTCTAGGTGTTTTTTCCTTGTTAAAGACAGCAAAGGAAAAAAAAAAAAAACTTGTTTTGTGGCAAGTAGGTGTGACACTGTCCTTGACAGCATCCAGAAGTGCACCACAACCTGATCTAGGACCGTGTGAGCCACTTGGTAATGCAGAAGATCCAGTGTCTGTGGTATACTTTTCCCCAAGGCCTAAGACAGACTTAGAATTTAGAATGTATAAATAATGTTCCTGGAATTTTCCAGTATTTATAATACTTGTCTCATTATCCAAGATAGTATGAATTTTCAGCTGGGCAAGCTGACTCCTTATTGTGGGTCCCAGGTTCCCTTCTCTGGAAAGCCTATGGATTTTAGAGGTGAGGCCTTTTAGGTTTCAGGCTTCAGGCTTCAATTTACTCACCTGGAAAACTAAGGGTTTTGACTAGGTGGCTTTTACCATTCATCTCTAAGATACGTTAGTTAAAAACCTGTGCTCTTCAGATGCTCCAATATTGTTTTTCCTATAATTTCCAATATATCCCATTTTACAAACCTCCCCCTCTTCCTGAGTCATTATATCATTTCCAGGTTGGTTGTATGACTCCACAGAGTGAAACAGCTCCTTGCATGCATAAGGAGACTGACTACACAAGTGCTAATCAGTGTTTAATAATGTGGAGGTGGATTATTGTGTTCTGTAAGTTACTCATGATGCTTTTCTTTCTTTCTTTTTTTTTTTCTGTTTTTTTCCTCTTAGCATTAAACTTCTTTGAGAATTGAAAGGTAGGGTAGAGGAAGGTATAAATCATTTTACTATTTGTTATCTGTTCTGGAAAAATGTCTCCTAGGAAAGAAGATAGAAGATATATTTATGAGAATGAAAGATCGTGGATTGACTTTATTTGTGTCTATCTGGGCCCAAGATCTAGGCCTTATGATGTTCTTTGATTGTTACAGTTGTAGAAGAGTTTTTTAAAAAGCTTCAAAGTAAACTCCCCTCACATAATAAAATTGGGGCAGTTTTGGGTTTCCTGGTTTGGTGTTGCTTCAGATAAAGCTAGTGAGAGCATTTTAATACAAGGAAGGTAAAGTAGGATAAGGTATAATTATGTTGCTAATATGTTTAGTAACTATTATTCTGAGAATAAGTTTTAGTAATTTCTGGCCTGATTACCTGGAGATGGATTCCCCAATGGATCATTGCTCCATCTCAAAAATGGGCTAACATTATTTCTCAATTTTAGAGTTATGTGAGTTGGAGATAAATTATTCAAACACACTTTTGCAGAGAAACTTTGAGAGAGTCAGGAGACAGGTTCTGTCTCCATCTCTGCTACTCTGTACTTGTGGGATGGCTTTGGTAAGTCACGTCACCTTTTTGTGTTCTGTTTCCTTATCTGTGAATTGAGCTTCACTAGCTTCTCTCTGCTGCTTCTAGCTCCATGCAGCATCCTGTGCTTTTTGTTAAGATGGTCTCAGGTAGAAAGAGTGGGTGATGGTGAAGCATACACTTGAAGACCGAGGTTCCTTTTCCTTTTTTTTTTTTTTCCAAAGGTTTTATTTATTTGTCAGAGAGTGAGAGAGAGCACGTGAATGAGCACAAGCAGGAAGAATGGCAGGCAGAGGGAGAAGCAGGCTTCCTACTGAGCAAGGACCCTGACTTGGGACTCTATCCCTGGACCCTGCGATCAGGGCCTAAGCCAAAGGTAGATGCTTAACCCACTGTGTCCCCAAGGACCCAGGTGTCCCCAAGACAGTAGTTCTTAATTGCGGTTCCATTAATCGGCTTCAGAGGGACAGGAATCCCCTTATGTTTTATGCAAATGTGTGTGCATGTGCAGTTTTGTGAATAGATCCTTTTTATCCTCCATTAGATTCTCTAAGACATCTGTGACTCTCTACCCCTCCTTCAGAAGTTTAAGAACTATTGTACTGTGTAGAAGAGGTAGATAAATGAAGGCTAAAGGAGTAATTGTAAAGGCTTTATGAAAGAAGAGGAACTGGAGTTGGCCTTTGAGCCTGGGTCTGGTTTAAATAGAGGGGAGGAGGAAGACGGGTGGATGTTTTTGTAGATGGTAACAAGAGAAATAAAGACATGTAGCCAGTGTTTGTGGAGCAGATACAGTGCATTCGACACAGATCATCTTTACAAATTCTCAAAATAGGACTAAGAGGTAGATATTAATGGTTCTTTCATTTTATTGATGAGAAAATTGATGATTATCAGCATTAAGTAGCTTACCCAAGGTCTTGCAATTAGCAAATGGTAAACCAGGATATGAACCTTTTTAGTCTAATCCCAACAATTATCATGTAGTTTTTTCTCTTTTAATCTGTTAATGTGGTAAATTATATTTATATATTTCATAGGTTTTGCATTCTGTATAAACCCAGTCTGATCATGATGTATTATCTTTTTTATACTGCTAATTTTGGTTTGCTAATGTTTTGTTTACATTTCTACATCTATGTTCATGGGTGAGGTGGGTCTGTAATTTTTCTTCTTTGTACTATCTTTGTCTTGTTTGGATATCAATATTATATAGTAACTTCACTGGCTAAATTGGGGAGTATTCCTTTTTCTGGTCACTGGTGGAATTTCAATAAGATTGGAACATCTGATTATTTGAAAGTATGGTAGAATTCACCTATAAAATTATCTAGGTTTGGTATTACCTTGGTGAAGAGATCTTAAGGTTCTGATTCCATTGTAAAAGATGAAGCCATTTGACTTCTCAAAACAGTTATAGTAGGATATATATTTCTAGAAATTTGCCTGTTCTTTGTTGTTGTTGTTGTTGTTGTTAAGGGGGTTTTGGGCCAGGCACTATTCTGAATTCAGGGGGGTACAGAGGATAAGGCCGCTGTAAGCTGCCTTCAGGAAGCTTATACCCTCTTGTGTCCGTGTTTCTGATGGAGAAGTGTTTTTTGTTTGTTTGTTTGTTTTTATTAACATATAATGCATTATTTGCCCTAGGGGTACAGGTTTGTGAATCATCAGGCTTACACAATTCACAGCACTCACCATAGCACATACCCTCCCCAGTGTCCATCACCCAGCTGCCCTATCCCTCCCCTATCAGCCCCGAGCAACCCTCAGTTTGTTTCATGAGATTAAGAGTCTCTTATGGTTTGTCTCCTTCCCCGGTCCCATCTTGTTTCATTTTATCCTTCCCTACCCACCAAAATCCCCCCGCCCTGCCTCTCAAATTCCTCGTATCAGAGAGATCATATGATAATTGTCTTTCTCTGATTGACTTATTTGGCTCAGCATAATACTCTTTAGGTCCATCAACGTTGTTGCAAATGGGAAGATTTCATTTATTTTGATGGCTGTATAGTATTCCATTGTGTGTGTGTGTGTGTGTGTGTGTGTGTGTGTGTGTGTATATATATATATATATATATATATATATATATACCACTTCTTCTTTATCCATTTATCTGTTGATGGACATCTAGGTTCTTTCCATACTTTGGCTATTGTGGACATTGCTGCTATAAACATTGGGGTGCATGTGCCCCTTCAAATCACTACATTTGTATCTTTAGGGTAAATACCCAGTAGTGTGATTTCTGGGTCATAGGGTAGCTCTGTTTTCAACTTTTTGAGGAATCTCCATACTGTTTTCCAGAGTGGCTGCACCAGCTTGCATTCCCACCAACAGTGTAGGAGGGTTCCCCTTTCTCTGCATCCTCGCTAACACCTGTTGTTTCCTGACTTCTTAATTTTAGTTATTCTGACTGGTGTGGGGTGGTATCTCACTGTGGTTTTGATTTGTATTTCTCTGATGCTGAGTGATGGTGAGCACTTTTTCATGTGTCTGTTGGCCATCTGGGTGTCTTCTTTGCAGAAATGTCTGTTCATGTCTTCTGCCCATTTCTTCATTGGATTATTCATTGTGTATTGAGTTTGATAAGTTCTTTATAAATTTTGGATACTAGCCCTTTATCTTATATGTCATTTGTGAAATCTTCTCCCATTCTTTCAGTTGTCTTTTGGTTTTGTTGACTATTTCCTTTGCTGTGCAAAAGCTTTGTATTTTGATGAAGTCTCAGTAGTTCATTTTTGCCCTTGTTCCCCTTGCCTTTGGTGATATTTCTAGGAAGACGTTGCTGTGGCTGAGGTCAAAGAGGTTGCTGCCTGTGTTCTCCTCAAGGATTTTGATGTATTCCTGTCTCACATTGAGGTCTTTCATCCATTTGGAGTGTATTTTTGTGTGTGGTGTAAGGAAATGGTCCAGTTTCATTCTTTTGCATGTGGCTGTCCAGTTTTCCCAACACCATTTGTTGAAGAGACTGTCTTTTTTCCACTGGACATCCTTTCCTGCCTTGTCAAAGATTAGTTGACCATAGAGTTGAGGGTCCATTTCTGGGCTCTCTATTCTCTTCCATTGATTTATATGTCTGTTTTTGTGTCAGTACCATACTATCTTCATGATTATAGCTTTGTAATAGAGCTTGAAGTCTGGAATTGTGATGCCACCAACGTTGGCTTTCTTTTTCAACATTCCTCTGGCTATTTGGGGTCTTTTCTGGTTCCATATAAATTTTAGGATTATTTGTTCAATTTCTTTGAAAAAAATTGATGGTATTTTGATAGGGATTAGGCTAAATGTATAGATTGCTTTAGGTAGCATAGACATTTTCACAATATCTGTTCTTCCAATCCATGAGCATTGAATGTTTTTCCATTTATTTGTGTCTTCCTCAATTAATTTCATGAGTACTTCATAGTTTTCTGAGTATAGATTCTTTGCCTCTTTGATAAGGCTTATTCCTAGGTATCTTATGGTATTGGTTCCAATTGTAAATGGGATCTGTTTCTTTTTCTTCTTAATTTCTTTTTCTTCTGTCTTGCTGATGGTGTATAGAAATGCAACTGATGTCTGTGCATTGATTTTATTTCCTTACATTTTACTGAATTCCTGTATAAGTTCTAGCAGTTTTGGAGTGGAGTCTTGGGTTTTTCCACATAAAGTATCATATCATCTGCAAAGAGTGAGAGTTTGACTTCTTTGCCGATTCAGATGCCTTTAATTTCTTTTTGTTGTCTGATTGCCGAGAGTTGGACTTCTACTACTATGCTGAATTGCAGTGGTGATAGTGGACATCCCTGCCATGTTCCTGAACTTAGGGGAAGAGCTCTCAGTTTCTCCCCATTGAGAATGATATTTACTGTGGGTTTTTCATAGATGGCTTTGATGATATTGAGGAATGTACCCTCTATCCCTACACTCTAAAGAGTTTTGATGCAGAAAGGATGCTTTTTCAGCATCTACTGAGAGTATCATATGGTTCTTGTTCTTTCTTTTGTTAATGTATTAATCACATTGATTGATTTGTGGATGTTGAACCAACCTTGCAGCCCAGGAATAAATCCCACTTGGCCATGGTGAATAATCCTTTTGATGTACCGTTGGGTCCTATTGGCTAGTATTTTGGTGAGAATTTTTGTATCCATGTTCATCAAGGCTATTGGTCTATAATTCTCCTTTTTGATGGGGTCTTTGTCAAGGTAATGCTGGCTTCATAAAATGAGTTTGGGAGTTTTCCTTCCATTTCTACTTTTTGGAATAGTTTCAGGAGAATAAGTATTAATTCTTCTTTAAATGTTTGGTAGAATTCCCCTGGGAAGCCGCCTAGCCCTGGTCCCTTGTTTGTTGGGAGATTTTTGATTACTGTTTCAATCTCCTTACTATTTCTTCCTGGTTCAGGTTTTCTATTTCTTCCTGGTTCAGTTTTGGTAGTTTATATGTCTCTAGGAATGCATCCATTTCTTTCAGATTGTCAAATTTGCTGGAGTATAGTTGCTCATAATATGTTTTTATAATTGTTTGTATTTCTTTGGTGTTGGTTGTGATCTCTCTTCTTTCATTCATGATTTTATTTATTTGGGTCCTTTCTCTTTTCTTTTTGATAAGTCTGGCCAAGGGTTTATCAATCTTATTAATTCTTTCAAGAACCAGCTCCTAGTTTCATTGATTTATTCTGCTGTTCTTTTGGTTTCTATTTCATTGATTTCTGCTCTGATCTTTATTATTTCTCTTCTTCTGCTGGGTTTAGGCTTTCTTTGCTGTTCTTTCTCCAGCTCCTTTAGGTGTAGGGTTAGGTTGTGTGCTTTAGACCTTTCTTGTTTCTTGAGAAAGGCTTATATTGCTATATACTTTCCTCTCAGGACCACCTTTGCTGTGTCCAAAGAGTTTGAACAGTTGTGTTTACATTTTCATTTGTTTCCATAAATTCTTTTTAATTCTTCTTTAATTTCCTTGTTGACCCATTCATTCTTTAGTAGGATGCTCTTTAGCCTCCATGCATTTGAGTTCTTTCCAACTTTCTTCTTGTGATTGAGTTCTAGTTTCAGAGCATTGTGGTCTGAAAACATGCAGGGAATGATCCCAGTATTTTGGTACTAGTTGAGACCTGGTTTGTGACCCAGGATGTGATCTATTCTGGAGAATGTTCCATGTGCATTAGAGAAGAATGTGTATTCTGTTGCTTTGGAATGGAATATTCTAAATATACCTGTGATGTCCATCTGGTCCAGTGTGTCATTTAAAGCCTTTATTTCCTTGTTGATCTTTTGCTTAGATGATCTGTCCATTTCATTGAGGGGGGTGTTAAAGTCCCCTACTGTTATTCTGGTATTGTTGATGTGTTTCTTCGATTTTGTTATTGATTGGTTTATATAATTGGCTGCTCCCATGTTAGGGGCATAGATATTTAAAATTGTTAGATCTTGTTGGACAGACCCTTCAAGTATGACATAGTGTCCTTCCTCATCTCATTATAGTCTTTGGCTTAAAATCTAATTTTTCATGGGGTCAGGAGGGAGACAAACCATAAAAGACTCTTAATCTCACAAAACAAACTGAGGATTGCCGAGGGGTGAGGGGAAGGCATAGGGTGGGTGGGTAATGGACACTGGGGAGGTTATGTGCTATGGTGAGTGCTGTGAAATATGTAAGCCTGATGATTAACAGACCTGTACCCCTGGGGCAAATAATACATTATATGTTAATAAAAATAATTTAAAAAATCTAATTTTGGGACGCCTGGGTGGCTCAGTTGGTTAAGCAGCTGCCTTCGGCTCAGGTCATGATCCCAGCGTCCTGGGATCGAGTCCCACATCGGGCTCCTTGCTTGGCAGGGAACCTGCTTCTCCCTCTGCCTCTGCCTGCCACTCTATCTGCCTGTGCTCGCTTGTTCTCTCTCCCTCTGTCTCTGACAAATAAATAAATAAAATCTTAAAAAAAAAATAAAAAATCTAATTTACCTGATAAAAGGATTGCCACCCCAGCTTTCTTTTGATGTCTATTAGCATAGTAAGTTGTTTTCCACTCTCTCACTTTAAATCTGGAGGTGTCTTTGGGTCTATAATGAATTTCTTGCAGACAACATATCAGTGGATCTTGTTTTTTTATCCATTCTGATACCCTGTGTCTTTTGATTGGGGGATTTAGCCCATTTAATTCAGGGTAACTATTGAAAGATATGAATTTAGTGCCATTGTATTGCCTGTAAGGTGACTGTTACTGTATCTTGTCTCTGTTCCATTCTGGTTTGTTATTTTTAGCTGTCTTTGTTTAGAGGACCCCTTTTCAGTATTTCCTGTAGGGCTGGTTTGGTGTTTGCAAATTCTTTTAGTTTTTGTTTGTTTGTTTGTTTGTTTGTTTTGTCCTGGAAGCTTTTTATCTCTCCTTATATATATATATTTTTTTAAATTTATTTATCGGACAGAGAGAGAGAGAGAGAGAGAGAGATATCACAAGCAGGCAGAGCAGCAGGCAGAGCTAGAGGGGGAAGCAGGTTCCCCACTGAGCAGAGAGCCCAATGCAGGGCTCAATCCCAGGACCATGAGATCATGACCTGAGCCTAAGGCAGAGGCTTAACCCACTGAGCCACCCAGGTGCCCCCTCTCCTTCTATTTTCAATGACAGCCTACCTGGATATAGTATTCTTGGCTGCATATTTTTCTCGTTTAGTGCTCTGAATATATCATGCCATTCCTTTCTGGCTTTCCAGGTCTCTGTGGATAGGTCTGCTCCAATCTAATATTTCTACTATTGTATATTACAGACCTCTTGTCCCAAGCTGCTTTCAGGATTTTCTCTTTGTCATTGAGACTTGTAAGTTTTACTATTAGATGATGGGGTGTGGACCTATTTTTATTGATTTTGAGGGGGATTCTCTGTTCCTTCTGGATTTTGATGCTTGTTCCCTTTGCCATATTAAGGAAATTCTCTACAATAATTCTCTCTAATATATGTTCTGTCCCTCTCTCTTTCTTCTTCCTCTGAGATCCCAATTATTCTAATATTGTTTTGTTTTATGGTATCACTTGTCTCTTGAATTCTCCCCTCATGGTCCCGGAGTTGTTTGTCTCTTTTTTGCTTAGCTTCTTTATTCTCTGTCATTTGGTCTTCTATATCACTAATTCTCTCTTCTGCCTCATTTATCCCAGTAGTAAGAGCCTCCATTTTTTATTGCACCTCATTAATAGCTTTTTTTGATTTCTACTTGGTTAGGTTTTAGTTCTTTTATTTCTCCAGAAAGGAATTCTCTAATATTTTACGTGCTCTTTGGAGCTCAATTAGTGCCTTGATAATCGTCATTCTGAACTTTAGTTCTGACATATTACTAATGTCCATATTGATTAGGTCCCTAGCCATCGGTACTGCCTCTTGTTTTTTTTTTTTTTTTCCCTTGTGGTGAGTTTTTCTGCCTTGTCATTTTATCCAGATAAGAATAGATGAATGAGAGAACAAAATACTAAAAGGGTGGCAAACACCCCAGAAAAATATATGCTAACCAAATTGGAAGAGACCTGAAACCGGGGGGAGAAGAAGCAGGGGGAAAATATATATAGATATGGATATAGATATAGATATAGACTGGTGAATAGAACAGAGCTACCCACTTGATTTTTGGGGGTATTCGATCTCTTAGAAGAAACTACCTCCCAAAATTTTAAAGAAGGAAAAACTTACATATATACAAAAATAAGGGTAAACATGATGAAGGGATGGAATATGACTGTAAAGATTAAAATTAAAAAAAGATTCTAAAAAAGGAATTGATAAGATAAGAAGTTGGTTGGAAAAAGAAAAAAAAAAAAAAAGAATGTGATCAGGCTGGAGACTAGAACAAAGCCATGCACTAGATTTAGAGTATATTTTGATCTGTTAGAAGAAATTGTATCCCAAGATTTTATTTTATTTTATTTTTTTATTTTTTTAAAGATTTTATTTATCCATTTGACAGACAGAGACCACAAGTAGGCAAGAGAGACAGGCAGGAAGAAAGAGGAGGAAGCAGACTCTCTGAGGAGCAGAGAGCCCGATGTGGGGCTCGATCCCAGGACCCTGGGATCACGACCTGAGCCGAAAGCAGAGGATTTAACCCACTGAGCCACCCAGGCGCCCCTCCCAAGATTTTAAAGAAAAAAAAAAAACAAAACCACAAAACTATATGTTTACAAAAAATAAGTTTAAATACGATGAAGGGATAAAATATGACTATAACAATGAAAATTTTAAAAGATTTTTTAAAAAAAGGCATTGATAAGATAAAACAGTTAATAAATGTTAAACTGGGAAAGAGGAAAAGTTAAAAAATAGAATAAGAAAAAAATAAAATTAAAAAAATTTAACTTTGAACGACTAACGGATCATGGGGAAAAAAGCCATGAATTCTATGTGTTGTTTTCCCCTAGCTCTGGAGTTCCACAGTTCTCATTGAAATTTGTCTATTCTAACAGCTCAAATTTCCTGGCATAAAATTTTTATAATAGTCTCTTTAAAAAATTATCCTCTTTATCTAGGGTTGTATCCATCATATAACTCTTAATATTATTTTGTCCATTCTCATTTTTTCTTGATCAGTCTTACTAGAGATTTTCTATTTTACAAAGATCCATTTTTCAGTTTAATTGATACTCTCCATTATATCTTTAACATGTTAATTTCGACTTTTATTAATCTTCAACTTAGATTTTATTTTGTTATTTTTTTTAAACTTCTACAGTTTGACTTAAGTTCGTTAGTTTTCACACCTTATTTCTTAAGATGTATTTATATATCTTTCCCTTCAAGTAATGCTTTTACTGCTTTCCATAACATTTTGATTTATGATACTTTGAATTTCACTTAGTTCTCTGTATTTTTCCAGAATATATATATATATATATATATATATATATATATTTTTTTTTTTTTTTTTTTTTTTTTTTTTTTTTTTTTTTTACAAATTACATTTTCTTCTCTCAGAACATATGGTTTTTTTTTTAAGATTTTATTTATTTATTTGTCAGAGAGAGAGAGCGTGAGAGAGAGCGAGCACAGGCAGACAGAGTGGCAAGCAGAGGCAGAGGGAGAAGCAGGCTCCCTGCCAAGCAAGGAGCCCGATGTGGGACTTGATCCCAGGACGCTGGGATCATGACCTGAGCCGAAGGCAGCTGCCCAACCAACTGAGCCACCCAGGCGTCCCCAGAATATGTGTTTTCTTCCTTTTATATTCACCTTTTCTACATCTTTTTGATTTAGGTATGTTTCTGGTGAGTAGCATATAGCTAGAATTTTAAAATCCACCTGACAGTCTCCATCTTTTAACTGTTAAATCCATTAACTTTCAGTGGAATTTAGGATATATATTTGGGTTTGTTTTAACCTGTCTTTAAAAAATTTGTCCTATTTTCCTTTTTTATCCCTCTCTATTTTGAACAATACCATATTTGTTTTTAAATCTTCCATTTTGTCTCTAATTATTTGGAAGTTAGGCACTGCTTTTCTTTTTAAGGAAAACGATTTTTTCCATATATATATACTTTTGGATTTGGATTTTTTCCATATATATACTTTTTTTTTTAAACTTCTATGAAAAAGTAGAGCAGATTAGATATAGTTTGCTCACTTTGAGGATGACATTGGTCCTTTGGAATTCAGAATCAAAATATATTAAAGCAAACCATGTATATAAAAATAGGAGAGTAAAATAGGTTTTAAAAATGGGGTTTCTGTTTGGACAACTAACACATGATAGCTTTTGATGGACATGGATTTCTTCTCTTAATAATTATTTATATTTAACTTAATGAGTTGTGAAGTTAATCAATGTCTTAACACTCCTGACTAAATAGTAGAAGGTACTGAACTTTGATCGTCCTCTATTAGATTATTTACTATTGCTGGCCAATATTAGTTTTTTTTTAATATGTATTTTTTATTTTTTAATAACATATAATGTATTATTAGCCCCAGGAGTACAGGTTAGTTTTATTTTTTTTATTTATTTTTTTAAAGATTTTATTTATTTATTTGAGAGAGAGGCAGTGAGAGAGCATGAGCGAGGAGAAGGTCAGAGGGAGAAGCAGACTCCCCGTGGAGCTGGGAGCCTGATGCGGGACTTGATCCTGGGTCTCCGGGATCATGACCTGAGCCGAAGGCAGTCATCCAACCAACTGAGCCACCCAGGCATCCCAGTTTTATTTTTTTAAACTCTTAAATTAGACATCATTATAGTTATAGGTGATATGTTTAAATTTATCAATTTGCGTATTTATCAATATCTTTGCTCATTTTTTCTTTTTATCTCTTAAAACTTTGAGTTCATTTTCTTTCTTCCTGAAGTACATTCTTATAAAATTCTTTCGTTAAGTTTCCTTATGGCAAACTCTTGGATTTTTTATTGGAAAATGTCTTTACCCCCGTTAATAAAAGATAGTTTATTTGAGGATGCAGGTCTCAATAGAGAGTTACTTTCTCTCAGCACTTCAAAGATAATTTTATTCACTTCATCTTTTGGTTTCCATTCCTGCTCTCGAGAAGTGTGCTCTTTTTCCTATATAAACATAATACCACCATGTATTTTGACATAATTACATATTTTGCTAGATTCATGGATCACAGTTGTTTCTTATACTCTAGACCCCTACAATGAATTTATTATTTAGTTTTAATTTTCTTTCAATTGAGGTATTCTCTGGATTTCCTCAAAAAATTTACATATGTGGTATAAATTCTGAGTTCTTTTATGTTTGAAAATGTTCTTCTACCTCTTATGATTTAGCCCTGCCTATTGCAGGGCTCTCTCTTCCCTCCTTTAAAGGTATTCATGTCAAGACATAACACACCAGAGACATGACCCCAAGTAATTCAAAGGTTTATTACTCACTCAGGCATAGGCAAGTTGGATTCCAGGAGTAGAATTCTTGGATTATATTCACTTCTTTCAAATGTCTCTAAACAGTATTCCTTTTCTTTTTTTTTCTCCTGGACTCTAGTATTATCAGGGAGGAATGTGATAGTTATTCTGACTTTCTTTTCTTTTTAAGTAATGTGATCTCTCTTTGGAAGTGTATGTGAATTTTTCTTAATCTTTGGAGGTCAGAAGTGACACAAGAATATGACTAAATATATATCATTTTCCGTTAATCCTGCGAGGCACTTGGTTGCCCCTGCTGTTTGAAATGTCAGGTTTTTTTTCAGCTCAGGAAAACTTTTTTCATTTTTCCTTTTATTTGATTGTGGCTTGTCTCCTATTTCTTTTCTTCCTTCTGGAATGCCTTTATTTTCATTTGCATATCTGACTTCTTGAAACTGTCTTCCATGTTTCTTTTCATGAATGATTTCCATTTATTTGCATTTTTCTCTCTGTCATATTTTTTTGTCATGCCTCAAACTACTTTTTTTTTGCAACTACATGATTTCACGCAATTCTTCTAAACAATGACATAAAATAGATTTCCTGTGTATAAATAAATAACTCTCCATAAAGTAAATGCTCAAAGGTGCTAGAACAGATCATCTGCTGCTACAGTATTCTCATATCCAACAGAGTTGATGTATAATATGTAAATACTCAAGTCCAATATTAAAAACTCAGGTACTTGACTAACTTTAATAAAGTTTCTCAAACTTACCAATATATCTAAAGTGCATATACAATTTTTAAGAAAGATTATTATTAATAACTTTTCTATAAAAATAAGTTTGATAGTTTGGCCCATCTAACTTTACTACTATAGTATGAACTCCTAACTTTTAATGTGGTCAGGCTTATTCTACCTTCTCTCAGCATTGATACCAACAGAATCAAAAGCAGCTAGTGAGGTGCTAACATGTGAGGATTAATCCAGTGATTCCAGTCACAATGCATTCCAGGAGAGGGTACCCATGGTACTGGAATTAGGCGATATGGTTTATTCTTTCTTCCCTGATTTGGATAACCAAATGGAATAGAAGGAGGGTAGTGATTCTTATGACCATTCCCTTGGTACATTTTTCTGGGCAAAGGGTGCCACATTGGAAGAGGTGGGAACATCAATTCTGAAATCTGGTACACAGGGCTTGGGGTCTCCATCACAGAAGTGGGTTTCACTTCTACTTCCTTACTTGTTTCTTCATCTGAAGAAGAGGATCCTGATTGATAATCAGAAGTAACCTTATCAAGGGCCCTGGTAACTTTCCTGGAGATTTCATGCTTGTTCTCATCCTCATTTTCAAAGCTGGCAACAATGAATGCATTGTTTTTCTCTCCATGCCAACAACGCACCTCGCATGGATCCACCCAAAGAGTGAGTTGGTAAGCCTAGATCACTGTACAAGATGCAGCTGTTCTCACAGGCTTTCAGGACTTCAGGATCAACTCTCTGAAACTTATTGACACAAATGCATCTGTAAGGCTGTCCTTTTGATGTTTTTCTTTGGATACCAGTGATTTTTATGTTTCTCTTGATGTATAAGTGTCAGTTTCTCAGCAAACCTCTCAACTGCCTTTTTTTTTTTTTTTTTCAACTTGTCATGTTTTTGAACTAGCCTTGTGGAAAAGAAGACAACAGCAGCGATTTCTTTCTTCATCTTTCTGGAAACGCCACCCTGGGGCCGCAGATTTGGCATCCCGACCCTCTCCAGGACGGGAACCGACCTCGCCGCCACAGTGGGCCACGCTATGAGGCAGCGAGCCTCTGTCATACTTTTAATCTTAATAGAGCTTCTAGCTTACTAATCCTGATGACTACTTTGTATTTCAGCAGTAGTATTTTTTGGATTCTTTTTGTAGGTTTTAAATTCTGAAGTAATATTTATTTTTTAAGTTGCCAGACATATTTCTTTCCTTCAAATAAATCTATCCATAAAACCAGTCTTTAAAAAAGTGAATAAAGAAATGTAATCTGAAAAAAGAAAATCTACCCAAGAGTTGTCTTCATCAAAATAAAAACCTTCTCAACAGTGAAGGAAACAATCACCAAAACTAAAATGCAAACTATGGAATGGGAGAAGATATTTGTAAATGACATATCCGATAAAGGATTAGTATCCAAAATGTATAAAGAACTTACAAAACTCCATACCAAAACCAAATAATCCTGTTTAAAAATGGGCAGACATTTTACCAAAGAAGACATCCAGATGGCCAACAGACACATGAAAAGATGCTCCATATCACTTATCATCAGGGAAATAAAGATCAAAACTACAGTGAGTTACTGCCTCAAACCAGTTAGAAGGGCTAAAATTAACAACACCAGAAAAAACAAATGATGGCAGGGATGAGCAGAAAGGGGAACCCTCCTTACATCATTGGTGGAAATGCAAACTGGTGCAGCCACTCTGGAAAAACAGTATGGAAGAGTTATCATTGTTTTAATTAAAGTTCTCCTTAGGTTTCTTCTGCCATTAAATCTGCCTTTATAGGAGCCACCTTTCAGGTATGGTCCACAAACTCTTTACTGCTCTTATCAGCTGTAGGGGGATGGGGTTGAATCCCATATGAAGCAGAATTTGGGGTCTCTTTAAGCAGTGTGGTTCTCAATACTGGGGAGGATCAGTGGTCTCCAGCTCTGGTTCTCCCTTAGGCAATCTTAGCATTGTCCCATGGTTGTTCAGAGAAGCTTTTCCTCTGCAGTAGCTTGGTCCTCTTGGAGTTACAAACAAAATGTGTCCTCCACTGGCAGCCCTGCTGAATTTCCTTGGGAACTAAATGTCAAATGAGGGTCGGATTGCCTCTGTCTTTAACAGTGAGCCACCCAACACACACACACACACACACACACACACACACACCTTTTCCCCATTAGCTATTTATTTTGCTCACTAAATGATATTCAATGAATATATTCAAATCCACCCCAAACCTACTTTTTTGATATCTTTTTCTGCTCCCCCTCCATACACCAAGTGTTTCATAAGCGCTTATTTATCCTTCTGTTTCCTGAGCACATGGTAAAATATTTTATTTCCAGATCTTTTATCAGAAAGTGGGAGAGGGACACCTGGGTGGCTCAGTGGGTTGAGCCTCTGCCTTCGGCTCAAGTCATGATCTCAGGGTCCTGGGATCGAGCCCCACATTGGGCTCTCTGCTTAGCGGGGAGCCTGCTTCCCCCACTCTCTCTCTGCCTACTTGTGTTCTCTCTCTCTCTGTCAAATAAATAAATAAAATCTTTTTAAAAAAAAGTGGGAGAAATAAGAACGAGAGTAGAAACAAAGACCCAGGCTGACATCATCCCAGAATATTTCCCAACCATATTTTTAAAAACAAATAAGGAAACTGAGTCTTGTTCAGGCTCACATAGCTAGTTTTAGTTACTATTATTAAGTGGTAGAATATGAATCCGGACAGGAAGGACATTGGGGAAGCAGTGTTGACAGAGTAGTCCTGCCGGTTAGATGTAGGAATAGAGGCAAGGTATTTCGTGAGTTGTTAGCTCATTCATTCATTTAATGTGTGTCAGTCAGAACTTCACCACATGAATTAGGAGGTAACAATTGAAATGGGCAAGAAATATTTTAAACAGAGTTGCTCCATTAGAGATCAGAAATTGGAAATGCATCGTGTGTTTGGGAAAATAGAGCAATTCTGAACTGCTGAAACATTTGAAGGGATAGCGGAAAGTGAGGCTATGAAGGTCAGATGGGGCCAGATTGTAGAGGGGTTTGCATGTCACACTTCATTCTATATTTATTCAACCAACATTTACTGAAAACTTACTGTGTGCCAGGAGCCATGCTAGCACTGGGGATATGAGAGTGAGAAAGACAGTGTTTCTGTTCTCCAGGAGCTATAGGCCTTAGGGAGTTGATGGAATGAAGTGATTTAAGCCTGTCCGTTGATGGAAATTTCACTCAAGGGGCAGTCAAGGGGAAAGAGACTGGAAACAGAGTCCAGGTAGGTAGGTGACCACTGTCTTAGTTCAAGAGAGAAATCATACATGCATGGACTATGGAGGGTGATGGCAGTTGTCAGAGCAGATGTAATAGGGGGATATGCATGGGGTAGGGAGAAGGTCAAGGGGGCAGGACCCAGAGAGGGAGGCATGCCAGTAGTCTCTAGCCACATCCTTCCTTGCCTTCTCTGAAGATAGTGGTGATGTTGCTGCACCACAGCTCTTGTTTCTGCTTCTTATGGACTCTCTTTGTCTCCCCCCCACCTGCCATTGCTTGAAGCATTGCATCAGTAAACACAGGTTGTTGTTAGCTAGGTTAGAGTTCACCGTCAACTAGTTTGTCATAATTGACTTACTGAAAATGGTCCTGCGGAGAAATTAAATTATTTCCTAAGCTTTTACTAGAGCAGCTAGAGATCCCTTTGAGGTAATTCTGTGAATTATCTTATGTGGTTGTTGTAAAAAAGAATTGCTAAGTAAGGCAATATTGTATAATTGAATGTATAAATGTATATAGTTGGAAATTTTTAATGACTACTAGTTTTTGTTGTCTCTGTTGTCATTTAACAGCTATAAAAATAAAGGGGAAATGGCGACTGCTATTTTAACAAAAGATATTTTACAGCATATCCTTTACCCTCTCTTTCCTTCCTTTGACATCTTGTATAAATCTGTTTTCTTATAATATGCAACAAAAGGATTTATTCCCTTGATAATATATTTAATAACAGATGATTTAGCAGACACTATTGATACCTTTCAAATTGTAACTTCTCAATTTCTTGTAAGCAGGCAAGTGTTGAGAACATTCTGTTACATTATATTTTTCTCCCAGTTTATAGCTCCCAGATTAGCTATATATGTAAGCTGCACACTACAGCTTTTCTATTAAACATTCATGACAGCATCTTATGTTATTTGCGGCCTTGAAAATGGACACATCGTAGGTAGGATAGCTTTATTTTTTACAGGTTCTAGTTTGCATCACTTGTGAATCAACAAATTCTTAGTGAATGTCCATTGCAACAGATTACCAGGTGCCACAGAAAGACAAGATGCCTGTATTGCAGGGATTGTTAATCCAACTGGGAAAGATGAAGTGCCATTATGGAAGGCATATACAAAGGGGCAGTACTTCCCAGATATTGTAATGTACATGTATTTGCTCCCTCCCTTTCATACCCCCTTACTGGCCAGTGCTCTTCATGGCCAGGTACTTCCTACTTACCATATGTGGAAAGAAAGGAAGTCATGTACCTCAATATTTTGGGAATAAGATACAGCACCTTCCAAGAAGAAACAAGATCTGAATGAAGTACCATCTAAAAAAAAGTGGACGATAAAAGTTTGAAAGGTTATCTTAATATTTATGAAGCCCTTTCAGATCTATTTAGTAGTAACCAGTAGGAAGTAAAAAAATGATATAACTTAGAAACTTACTGTCTGCCAAGAGTCATAAGCTCATAAGTTTAATTAGGAAAAGTCAATATTTTCTTATTTGATGCTTCTGCCCCTTCTGGTTTATGTTCAGAGAAAAGGAGTGACTTCCCCAGGGAACCCTGTCTTCTACTACTCTCTTTGGCCTGGGGCCTCCACTGTGCTCTCCTCTTACCAGCACCAGATCCCAGGTGGGATCAGGTGCTTAAGATGGTGCCAGGGAGTCATCAAAGACAGCACTTTCTGACTCTGTAACATTAGCCCTCTCCCCTCCTGGGTCCTGTTCACTTTGGGTACAGAGGTGAGGTCAGAGCCTATTTGAGAGATGCTATGGGCCTGCAGCCTGGGACTCTTGAACCACATGATCATGGATCCTTAGGATCTCTAATTTCTGTTCTGGACTTTTAGTCCTTCTATACTCTTGCTGAACTTATATGGAAACTATCAAACTTATTAATGTTTTATACAATGAAATTATAAAATTTAAAATGATTTTACTTTAGAATTGAGATAAATGAAAGTGACAGCTGTAATTTAACATGTAAACTATTTGTCCAGCAGAACTGAAGGCAGAGATACACAGAATTTTGGAAAATAAAACCTAGAGATATCACAAATTTGGGTTTTATAATTTAAAAATGGCTTAAGTACTTTCTAAAGTTTCTCTAATACCAGATTCTCAATAACATACTGAGCCAAGTAGTGTTGTTGTTGTTTTCTTTTTGATATAGGGGATTGAAAATATAGCTCCAGATTCTTGAACCCATGAGAACAATTGATGTATGTTAGGAATGGTAACTCTAGTACCCAAAAGGGCCAGGCAGGTAATGTATCTGAGTGCAACCTATAGCTGCCACACATTCTGACAAACTATTTGAAGAGAGATCTTTGGTTTATGGCTTTCCTGGTCCAGAAAATTTTAAAATATTACTTAGCTACTATAGGTTAATCTGGGCCTGAAAATGATTACCCAAGAAACCTGTTAAATGTGTTTGCGCAATCTCTTGGAACTAGCATTTCTCCTAAGGGATAGGCCTTCCAAGTGTCTGCTGTGCTTGTTTCTTTGAGTAACCAATCACTTTGAAAGGACTTTACAATTTATGAGACTATAGTATAGTCGCATGTGCTCTTAAGCCTTATCAGCAAGCAAAAAACTAGTAAAAGAAAAAAAGATGACAAGGATTGAAAAACTCATGAGAATATAATTTTCTAAATGTTGACACCAGAAAATCATATATGGCTGAGAAACAGCAGCATCTTTCTTGAAACATGCTCATCTGAACCAAAGTTATTATAACTCAGAGCAAGAGAAATCTGTCTTAAAGGCAAGTGGTCAAGGTTGCTATGGAGATGATGCAGGAAATGATTCAGAGTGTTACCCAGAAATATATTTCCTTGAATATTGATAAATCCCATGTAACATGTGTCAGTCTATGGCTATTATAAAATGAATTGGTTATCAGGGATTCCTCCTGTCTTTAGGTTCTGTCCATCACGTGTAACCCACTCTTAGTTGCCATTATGGATATGAAAGTGGAAACTTCCAGATGACACTCTCTGCCACAGTGTTATACACACAGAGTGGGTGGTTTTTGGATTTGAGTATGTGTGAGAATCACTAAGAATGTTTGTTACAAACGGTTTTATTCTGATTTGAGATCTGCAGACCATGTTTTGAGACACGTTACCTTAAACTGAAAGAATGGGAAGCATCATAGAGGTTTTGATTTGTTTCCTTGGTTAATGGTCTTGTTCACACTCTTTGGAAGTCATTCTTTTAGCTGCAAAACGTTAAGATTCCTTCAAGAAAGGAAAACAGGTTTTATCATTGTTCAGAGCCCATTTTTCATATATTCATGATGACCTCAAAGTTTATACTCCTAACCCAGAACTTTTCTTTGAACTCTAGGTGTGTATATCCAACTGTCTGGTGGAACACCTCTACTGGAATGTCTAATAGACTTCTCCCACTTCACATAACCACACTAAAATCCTTCCTCCAAGCTTGGTCCGCTTGTAGTTTTCCCAGTTGTGGTTAATGGCAACACTATTATTCCAGCTGTCCAAGCCGAAAGACTTGGAATCATTCAGGGGAGTATTTTCTTTTTTTAATACCCCACTTCCAATTGACTGACAAATCCCTTTGTCTCTACCTTCAGAATTATCTAAAATCCCTTACTCCTTTCTACATTTTGGCCCAAGCTTTTAACTGTCATCTGAATTATTGTAGATCTCCTTACTGTTCTTCTTACTTCCATTCTTACTCCTTTATTGTCTGTTCTCAACACAGCAGCAGTGTTCTAAAATTAAAATTACATCACGTCTCTCTTCTGCTCCAAGCCCTGCAGTGGTTCCCTGTGTCACCCAGAGCAACAGCCAAAAAACTGAGATTGACCTATAAAATTTGAAATCGCTTTGATCTCTTCTTAAATCTCTCCCTCCTGCTCACTTTCTTCTAGGCTCAGTGTCCTCCACACTATTTCTTGAAGCCACAGGGCCTTTGTACTAGCTATTCCCTCATTGTACTAGTTGCCTGGAATGCTCTTCCCTGGAATATTTGAATGGCTCACTTCCTTACCTCCTTCAAGCCTTTGCTTAAATGTTGCCTTCTCTAAGGGCCAATTTAGTCCTTTCTTTATTTGAAACTATGATCTCCTTTCCCTCCTGCCTTTTCTACCATGAGTTCTCCAATCCCCTTTGCCTGCTTTGGTTTTCTTTCTTTCTTTCTTTTTTAAGATTTTATTTATTTGTTTGACAGACAGAGATCACAAGTAGGCAGAGAGGCAGGCAGAGAGAGAGAGAGAGGAGGAAGCAGGCTCCCTGCTGAGCAGAGAGCCCGATGTGGGGCTCGATCCCAGGACCCTGAGGTCATGACCTGAGCCGAAGGCAGAGGCTTTAACCCACTGAGCCACCCAGGCACCCCTGCTCTGGTTTTCCATAGCACTTCTTCCCTGGTGAAATACTAGGTTAGCTTTTCATTTGTTTTTTCATTGATTGATTGATTAAATGTTTATTTTTCTTTCTCCCATACTAGAACATAGTGAAGAAATTTGCTTAGAATGGTGCTCAATAAATATTTGCTAAATAAACACAATGAAATATTTATGGAGTGGTTACTAAAAGTCAAGTGCTGCTCTAAGTTCAAGGAGTATAGCTGGAAGTAGACAGGACAGCTCTGCCTTCTTGGAGCTGATATTCCTAGTGGGAACCAACTGCAAAATAGCAGAACTGCAGAATGTGCAGCATTTTGTGTAGAGGCCAGAATGATAGGACTGATAAAGTAGCCACAGCAGTCATAGGTGGAGGAGAATACCTAGTAGCAGCCCTATGCAAAAGGCAGAGTGGATTGCAAATGCTGTGGAAGCAGGAAAGTGAAAACTTCCAGAAAACAGAGAGTGAGTTACAAAACATGGAAGTATAGGAATTACAAACACATAGACAAAAAAATGAGCCCAAAGAAGAAAGAATATGTGGGGGAAAAGGAAAGAAAGCTATGTAAACAGCATATAATAGAAAGTCCTAATAACCGTGTCTTAACCACACAGTGGTTTATTTCGTCACATAAAAGAAATCCACAGGAGGGAACCATGTGTTGGATGGAAGCTTCAGGATCCCACCAGCAACCAAGTGTCCAGTCTCTTCCATCATCCTCAGCATGTGCCTTCTATCCTCAAAATCACTTCCTGGAAGGAATCAGAGTGAAAGAAAAAGGAATTTTCTAGAAAATAACATAATACTTCTCATGCGCTAGAATTTAATCACTTAGCTATACCTACTGCAAAGGAGTCTAAGGAAGCTTGTCTTTTAATCCAGGGCATTGCTACCACAAATATCTCTATGAATAAATTGCAATTTATCAGAAGAGGATCCAAGATTAAAACCCAGAGCATAGGGGTGCCTGGGTGGCTCAGTCATTTGAGTGGCCAACTTTTGGTTTTAGCTCAGGTCATAATCTCAGGGTTCTGGGATTGAGCCCTGCATCAGGCTTTATGCTGGGCATGGAGTCGGCTTGAGATTCTTTCTCTCCTCTTTCTCCCTCCATTTTCCCCTCCCCTCCAAAAATTTTTAAAAAGGAACAAATGTATAGTGAAAAGGAAATAATTTCACTCCAGGCCATTATATCCTTAACTCTCCAGACTTCCAGTGTCTCTGCTGAGAAGCAAGCACTCTGACCAGTTTCTTGTATAGGAAGGAGTCCTATAAAACTCATGAACCTTGTGAAAACGAATGCTTGGTTCTTTTTTTTTTTTTTTTTATAGTCAGTGGTGTTTTAATAGCATTGTATAGTGACAGATGGTTACTACACTTGTGGTAAGCATAGCATAACGTATAGAGAAGTTGAATCACTATGTAGTGTACCTGAAACTAATGGAACGTTGTATGTCAACTATACTCAAATAAAAAATTAAAAAAAATAATTCTGGGAAATGCAATTTTGTTGTTGTTGTTGTTTTTAAATTAAATTAAATTTTATTTTATTTTTTTAATTTTTCGAATGCTTGGTTCTTACCAGTAAGTGATGACTCTGATCTGTAGGCATTAAGTGGAGAGCAGGCTGAAATGATACCACCTCTAAGAAACCCATCCTTGGTTAGGCTGGGCAGATGTCACTGCTTCCAAAACTCCTTCATGTCTTTTTAGAATTATCATTGTATTTTGTTGTAGGAAAACATATATAACATAGAATTTGCCATCTTAGCTGTTTTTAAGAGTATAGGTCAGTGGTATTGAGTAAATTCACATTGTTGTTCAGCCATCACCACTATCCATTGCCAGAATTTATCCTCATCCCAAACAGAAACTCTGTCCATTAAACACTAACTCCTCATTCCCTCTCCCCCCAGCCCCTGGTAACCACCACTCTATTTTCTGTAACTATGAATTTGCCTATTCTCTAAGTTATCTTATATTGTGATTGTACATTATTTGTCCTTTCATGGCTTATTTGGTCTCATGCTTCAAGGCTCATCTGTGTTGTAACGTGTCAGAATTATCTTCCTTTTAGGGGCTCCTGGGTGGCTCAATTGTTAGGTGTCTGCTTTTGGCTCAGGTCATGATCCCAGGGTCCTGGGATCGAGCCCCACATCAAGGCCAATGTCAGCTTTTCTGCTCAGCAGGAGGCCTGCTTCTCTTTCTCCCACTCCCCCGGCTTGTATTACCTCTCTCACTGTCTCTCTTTGTCAAATAAATAAAATCTTGGGAAAAAAAAAAGAATTACCTTACCTTTAAAGGCTGAATAATATTCTGTTGTATGGATATTCCATATTTTGTTTCTCTTTTCATCTGTTAATGAACATTTAGGTTGCTTCACCTTTATGCTATTGTGAATATGTTGCTATGAACATTGATATGCTAGATCTGTTTGGTGTTCCTGCTTTTAATACTTTCGCGTCTTTCATGTCTTTTTATAACATACCATGATTTATTGTAGTTGATACACAGATGCTTTAAATTCCTCATTAGATACTCATCCCTTGAGGGCAGGGCCCATAATTTTTTTTTTCCTGCTCACAAATTTACTCATTTGGTCATTCCAGCAGTTATATGTCAGGTACCTGCTGAGTACCAGGTACCAGGCTAGTGGGGACACAGAGTGCAATGACAAATATGACCTCTGTTTTCTTGCAGCATAAGTCTAGTGGGGGACATATTTTTTTTTCTCATTGCATGTAGAATATGCCTTGTACATTATAAGCATTCAACAAATATTTGTTGGCTTTAACCAAGTCAATTAGTAAATAAGTAAATGAATAACTTATTGGCTTCACATGTCCTTAGTAATTTGTGAGGGTATCATATCAGTGATTGGATAGCAGTGAACATATTTGGAACAAATGTAAACTCTATGAGATTAGGAATCATGCCTTTCTTGTTCACTATTGTATTTCTAGCAGATAGGATGGTGTCTTGCACATGGTATGGGCTGAATAATTTTTAAACAAATGCTGATGACATAATCTGTCCTAAGGAGATGTAACAAGTTCTAGTGGACTCTGACCATATATTGTGGTTGGAAAAACTGAGACATTTAAGAAAAGCAAGAGAAGTAGTGATGAAGTCAGAAATTGAACCTGGATCTCCTGATCTTCAATCTGATGCTTTATGCTCTTTAACACAGTAGCATATAAAATTAGAACTGATGTTTCACCTTTCTGCGAAAGATGTGAACTTTAATTAGGTATAATCACACACAGTATGGAAAAGGTTTAAGGCCTTTACATTTCCTAAAAATGATAATGAATCAGATTCAAAAATAAGCTTGTTAAATGCTATTCTTAAATAAAAGATAGTAGCATATGATGATGAATTGCTATTTCTCTGGTGAAGGATGAGGTGTTACTGTGCTGTTTGCTTAGCAAGGCCTCACCAAGACATGTCTGACTTGATATGTCTTTTCTTTGCTCATTCAGCTCAGCCCCATTTTGGGGGTTTGGAAATGATACCCAGTTCTTGGCTGTCAATTAATTATTTAGGCCTTTTGGGTCTTTTTGAGCAACCTGGTTTGGAAACATTTAATTCTATTTTATATGAGTTAAAGTTTATTTTGTTAGGAATTCTGGCTAAATTTTTCATGAGTGAGAAGGTTGATTTTAATTATTTAAAAGTTTTTGCATTATTTGTGGATCTTAAAGCCACGTTATTTTTATTATTATTTTGAAATTATTTTTAAAACTTATTTTTGTTTATTATTATTTTTTAGAGAAAGTGTGCATGTGCACATGGCAGTGGGGTGGATAGGGTCAAGTGGTGGAGGGATGGTGAGAGAGGGAGAGAGAGAACCTTAAGCAAGTTCCACACTCAGCATGAACAGAGGCAGAGCTTGATCTCACAACCCCGAGATCATGACCTGAGCCAAAATCAAGAGTCAGATGCTTAGCTGACTGAGCCACCCAGGCACCCTAAACCAAGCTATTTTTAAAATTTCAGATATTTCAGCTTCAGAGAAGCCTCCAGTATTTGAAATGTACAAATTCATCTTATAATAAAATCCAAGAAGAGCATAGACTAGATTCACACCCAAGTTTAGCTGATCAAGTTCTGAGACATCATTGGTCTGCTAATAGCACAGGAAATAGAGGACCTTAGTTCATAAGGTAAACAATTTGGGGTAAATATGTAAAGAGCTTGACATTTTAAGAAGAGCAGATTGAGCAGAAATTCTCTAGAAGAACTTGAAGGGAATAGAATGCTACTGGTACTGGCCCCAAAGTTAAAAAGAACTTGGATACTGTTGGAAAGACTTGTTGCCCTTGGTTTTAATGTGTGGTTTTTAATTTTTTTTAATTGAGATATAGTTGACATATATTGTTGTGTAAATTTAAAGTTACAAAATGTTGATTTATTTCTGTATATATTGCAATATGATTACCAGTGTAGCATTAACGAACACCTTCATCATGTCACATAATTATCATTTCCTTTTTGTGGTGAGAACAATTAAGACCTAGTCTTTTAGCAACTTTAAAGTTTATAATATAGTATCATTGACTGTAATCACTCTGCTATGCATTAGATCTCCAGAACTTATTTACTAGTTGCAAGTTCATATCCTTAAACAAGGTCTCCCAATTCCACCACTCCCCCATCCCACCTGCCAAGCTTCTGATAATCACCCATCTGGTTCTTATTTTTATGAGTTCAGCTTTTTTAGATTACAGATTTAAGTGATATCATAGAGAATTTGTCTTTCTCTGTCTGACTTATCTCACTGGTGTAATGCCCTAAAGGTCCATCCATGTTAATGCAAATGGTAGGACTTCTTTCTCATGATTGAATAATATTCCATTTTCTATACATACCACATATTCTTTATCTGTTCATCTGTTGATAGACACTTAAGTTGTTTCCATATCTTGGCTGTTGTGAATAATGCTGTAATAAACATCTCCTCAATATCCTGTTTTCATAACTCCTAGAAGTAAACATGGTGAAGAAGCTCAATGACATTGGTCTTGGCAATTATTTTTTGACACTGACACCAAAAGCACAAGTAACAAAAGAAAAAATAAAGAGCACTATATCAAACAAAAAAGCTTCTGCACAGCAAAGGAAACCATCAACAAAATGAAAAGGCAACCTACAAAATGGAACAAAATGTTTGCAACTATATATTGGATAAGGGGTTGTCGTCCTTGTTGATGCTCAGACTTTTCAGATAATGAAATTTGTTTTTGCCTTTATGGCAAGAGGAAATTATTAAAAACTTCTATCATTTTCATAAGAATTCAGGTATACCATCAGTTTTGTTGTTGCTGCTATTGTTGTTATTTGGGAATTTCCTATCATACACTTTTCTAGATCCAGGAGTAGGAAGATAAAATGGCCAAATGGTGGTTTATGATGTTTGGTGTTTTAATAGTCACCTTATGTGATTTGGATGAAATATATATAGGTACGTATTGTGATAGGGAGAGCCAGAGCAATAACTAGAGGTCATATGGTAAAATCAAAGAACTGAAAATGGATTTTAATAAAAAGTTGTCTTGGTAACTTACTCAATTTTGGTATATTGGTTTCCTTGGTACTGTCCCTGTTTGTGTCCCAGAGAAGGATGGAATCTTCCTCCAGCAGGCCACCTTTCTCCTTGCCCATCTACTAGTAATGAAAGAACTGGAGTTGCAGAGGAGAGCCTTCTTGCCAATAAGCTCTTTTCTTGATCCTGTCAGACAACTGTCAGAGCCCTTGAGAGGAGATACCAATATTTCCCATCTTTATCCCATCTTTATTTATTTATTTTTTTTGGAGTTCCCATTATTTTGGTCACTTACATGTATCTTTCAAAAGAGGGTTTGACATTTTTCAATATAGATGGAGAGAGGCAGTCAAGATAGGGAGAGTTGAGGCTGGAGGTGGGAGGAAAATATGGGAGGACAGATCTAGGGTGGAGTATTTTCACCAATATATAGTACAGTGAACAGAGACTGGACTAGTGGACAGAAAACTAATGCTTTGGTAGTCCTTGTCTCTACTAACACGAACAACTTGTTGAGGGCTTGTATATGAAGCTAAATGCTTTGCTGCTAGTACCTCATCAAATTCTTACAGCATCCCAGGCATTGTCCCATATCTCCACTTTATAGATAAGGAAATTCAGATCCACAGAGTAACTCCACTAAGATCATACAGCAAGAAAGAGCAGAAACTGGAATTCATACTCTGTTGTATGCTCATACTCTGCTATTTTGTATCTTCCAGAATATAATTTGTGCTTTCCTCAACCCTATACAGCTTCACAAAGGAATTCACCTATGGTACGAAAACCGCCTCCCTAAGTCAACTGGCTAGTTGGAGCCCAGGAGTCTTGTGCCTCCAAAGAAGTCGGCAGGTATGGATGACTATGCTAGGATTCTGAATATCTGAATTTTCTTCACATTGCAGGAGTTGCTCTATAGGATACTTCAGCTCCTATTGTCCAGCAGAGATTGTGCTACTGTTAGAAGAGAGAAGCTTGCCAGACCTCTATTTTTACAGCTCCACATATTCGTATGCAGTCGTCGTCAAGTTGTTACTTTAATACCACAGTCAATCATATGTAACGTTACAGCAAAACACACCTGACATGCTCATTAAAACAAATATCACATTTGCATAATCACTGTTGATGGAAAGATAAACACACAGAGGCAGCTGGAAAACTAATGAGGTTTGTTTAAGCAGCAGCCATCCTCCTCATGCACACATGTTCTAGGAACTTTTGTGGAACTTCCTAGCCTCTCCTACCTCCCTACCCTCAATTCTCTTAGAAGAGTCTGAACTTGTATCATTGACTGGAAAATTGTAGCAGAGAATGGAGGGGAGTGATCTGAGAGAAACAGAAGCTAGTAGTGAGAGAAGGTGAGATTATTGGGAAAAGGAGGTATTTCATAGTGGGTATTACTAAATGAGAGTGAGGCCAAAGCAGGGCCTTCAGATAGGGCAGTCATCTGTTATGATGATATGATGGTTTTGTGTATTTGAAGAAGGGGATGGTTTATTTAGTGCAGCTCCCAAGGGCAGAAAGGAGCCTGCCACACCAGGCCCACCCACGGTGGAATGGGCTGGAAGATCCAGGGCCTGCTGTCTGATTACCAGGAATGGGGAGCACAAGATGTGCAGAATGACTTCTGAAGTGCTTTCAATAAGTCATCTCATTTGATCATCCTGACCCCACTGTGAGATAGTTATTACCCCCCTTTTTGCAGGTGAGGATCCCAAGCCTGCAAGTATTAAGTAACCTGCCAAAGTTCACATAGCCAGGAAGTCTCAACATGGAGACTGGAACTTAGAACTTCTGACTTTAAGGGCCCCAGGTAGCAACTAAGTATCCCAAGATCCCATAACCAAAAGATCCTGGGACCAAGGTGGGGAGAATGGAGAACAGGACAGCTATTAGTTTGACAAAGCACTGTGCTGGGCTTTTTAACAATCTTGTGAAAGCAGGATTATGATCTACCTTTAAAAAAGTAGTTCAGCTTTGGGGCAGGGCTGGCTCTACTTGGGTGGTAGTGAAGTGGCCTCTGCCTCAGGGGCAGAGACATAATAAGCAGGTCATCCCAAGTCTACTGAAGTAGTTTATTAACTGGGTTCCATGTCTTTGCTTTGATCTAGAATCCAAACTCCATAGTGAACTTTCCAGAATAAATCTCTGATCACATCACCTCCTTGCTTATATCTTCAGTAGGTTATATTCTCCTGCTCTCCGTAAATAATCAGAATCTTTGAAGAGGCCCACAAGGCAAGGTATGGCCCCTCCCTACATGGCCAAACCTCATTTTGCCTTGTATTTTACTTCTTCCTCTGTGTTCTAGCTATACTGATAGGAGCCACATGCTCTCTTACTCTGTTCAGTCCTCAGATATTACAGATGAGGCAACATATTAAAGGATATTAAATGGTTTGCTTAAGGTCAAAGCAGACTCTTGTTTTCCAGGTCAGTGCTCCTTCTACCACACAGCCTACACTGCTTTAGTTCATGAGTGTTACCCTATTCTAATGTGACCAAGAGAGCCCCATAGAAAAGAATGAAACAAATAGTGTGTGACTGCTTATTCAACTCTATGAAACCATTAATTTTAGTTAATTAAGTTCTTTTTAAAAATTCAGGATAGAGTCAGAGTCTGATAAAGCTAATAATAGTGTCTTAGGATGAGAAATCTTTAGAACACCTTCAGTCCATCAAATCATATTTGAAAAATGCTCATGTATTATCCTTGGCTAATGATAGGATGATAATGTGAAGTAAAGATTAAAGGTCAGTTGTCAAATGTAGCTATTAGGCAGAAAAAAGTCTTCCAGACAGTGTTTCCTGAAACCTTTTGAGCCCTGACATGGTTGATGAACAGAGTGGGTTAGAGCTATGAATCATCAGAGCTTCGTGTCCGACAATGTTTCCTTGGGTAGCAGCCTGGATCTGTTCAAGTCCCAAGTTATCTGATGTTCCTTTGTTAAACTGCTTCAGAGTATAATTTGTCACCCTATTATTGATGGAAGGCCAAAAATGACACTGCTCAATTGTGAAAAGCTTTGGGGACTATTATGGGAAAGTGCTTGTTTCATGAATTAATTCCCTTTGCTGCCAGGGAGAACCAAGTTAATGCTTTCACTCAGTTGGGAAGATATGGGCAGTCTATAAGAATGATCTTGAGGTGGGAAATGATGAAATGATCATTGTCAGAGGTATAATGCATGTCACATTGTGAATAGCTGTGCTCCATTCGATGAATCCTTGGTGAGGCATTGAAGAGATAAGCGTTTTCAGCCTCTTTATCCTTTAGTACTTTTAAAAGTTTTAGAATTTTAAAAACAAGCATTGGAAATGACCCCTTCAAAGTATTTTTCAAGTTTACCAAAGATTACCATGGCAACTAAATTACCAAGTGACTAATGGGAGTGTGTTTAATGACATTTTTTGGCCCATGTAAAAATTCCCTATTTATTAAAGAGGAAATACCAGGGGTTGAGACTATCATGCTCTTTGTAGAGGCAGAGAATGAACATTCTCTGTGGGAGGTATATTCCTTAGCAATATGAAGGAAGTGTGTCAAAAGCATCCATATTCGTTTTTACAAAACTTCCTTATGACATTAAAAGTATGAAATTGTTCAGTGGGACATTATTGCTTCTTGCATGAAAGTCATAAAGGCAGATTTTTAACCACAGGAATAGCTTTGAGATGATCTGGTGGTAGCTTCTTTCTTATATGCACTTTTGTGTTCATCTATATTCAGTGCATTGAATTTCATACCCTTCTGGGTGATTTTTTTCATGATCTGAAAGTGGAAAGAGGAACCAAAATCAAGCCCTTTTTCCTCTAAGTTTAAAATTCCAGTATCGTTAACATCCAGTATTATATTAGTTTCACGTATATAATGTAGTGATTCCACATAAAGTCAAGTCTTTTTATACATTTTCAGAGGATATTACACAATTGCTGCTCTGGGATTTCACTTAAACTTTTATACACCCAGTTTTTTGTTTGTTATTACATATATATTCTTAGAGAACTTGTTTCTTTGTAATGTACTGCAAGCATTTATCATTAAAATACACTAAGCTATTACTTAAAAAAATCTGTAAAAGGGGCACCTGAACTTGTTGTAATGAGCACTGGGTGTTATATGCAACTGATGAATCACTAAATTCTACCCCTGAAACTAAGAACAGAGGGTATGTTAACTAAATTGAATTAAAAGGGGGGGGGGCACCTGACTGGCTCAGTCAGTAGAGCATACAACTCTTGATTATGGGGTCCTGAGTTTGAGCCCCACATTGGGGTGTAGAGTAGTACTTAAAAAAAATTAGAATCTTTAAAATACACTAATCTTTCATGAGGAAAATAGCAGTAAAACTATTTGAAATGCAAGTTTTAATTTTATTTTCTAAATTAAAGTGTTCATAACAAGTGCAGATGTATCTCAGTAAGTGAACCTGGGTTCATTTATTTATACACTCAGGTGATTTTTCTTCCTAGACTCCATTTGAAATCACCACATCATTATATAGATAGAAGTATAGATTCTTATGGTTGGAAGGGACTTTAAAAGTAATCTAGTTTGAGCCCCATACCCACCTTGTTTCAGTTCTAATACTTCTACTGACAGGGCCATTGCTATCCCCAGAGATAGCAATAATGGTTAAAAATTCTTTCTTTTATTAAACTAAAAATGGATACCAGAAAACTTGCATCTGCTGAACCTTGCTTCATTTTCTGGATAAATGAAAACATAGTATGTCCAAAATAACAAAAATGATGGACTTCCAATGGATTATTTAAGTGCCACTGGGCCAGAAGTTAAAGGCTTAACATTGTGTTCAGCATTTTACCTTTAGATTACAGTACGTACTACTATGTCTTTTCTGATTTAATTCTCATAACAGTCTCATGAGATACATATTATTAGTATTAGGACTTGGCTGATAAGGAAACTAAAGCCCAGAGTGGTGGACCAACATGTCTGAGATGCTGGGGCTGATATTCCAATTCCCATCCAATTCCCTGAACTCTAGATTCCATGTTATTAATCACCATAGTAGACTGGTTCTTATTTACTAATAAACCTATTAAAGGGCCACATATGGTACCAAATGCATGATTTTAGGTATGATCTCACTTGCATGGAGCAGGGTAGAACTCACTTTATTTTGGAGACTTTGCTTCTGATAATGTAACCAAGATCTTACTATTCTTTGGCAAACATATCATCCTATTGACAATCAATTTCTTGGTTCTTAAAATTTGTGCTCTTATCAGGATATATCTTCCCAGTTATACTTGTGTGGTTTGTCTTTTGGACAGGAGTGTAGGAATTTGCATTTATATTAACTTTCATTTTCTTATACTTGGGTTATCATTTAAGATCTAAATTCTGGCATCCAGCACCATTAGCTTTTTTCTTGGCTTCCCGGGGTTCCTCATAAGGAACCAGGGTTCCTCATAAGATTTGGTGGAATGTTCTTTTTTTTTTTTTTTAGATTTTATTTATTTATTTGACAGAGAGAGACACAATGAGAGAGGGAACACAGGCGAGGCAGTGGGAGAGGGAGAAGCAGGCTTCCCACCGAACAGGGAGCCCGATGTGGGGCTTGATCCCAGGATCCGGGGATCATGACCTGAGCTGAAGGCAGACACTTAACAATTGAGCCACCCACCCCTGGTGGAATGTTCTTTATTGTGTTTTCATTTTGATGACAGTTTAGGAAATAGGAGTAAACATTTTCTGGCTAATCCTAATGGCCATCTTATTACCAAATACAAATATGTAATCTGCATCACATAATAGCATAAAGCCTGCCTTTGTGCTAATACTGTGTTATAACTCATGGATACAGTACAGAGGAAGACAATGGACAAGTAATACATTTCACTCCAGGAAAAGGTCATAGCCATCATGGTGTACTGGACAAATGCAGTTTTCCCAGAAGTCGGAATATGATGGGTAAACTGAGTCATCATGCAGATAGTATAGGTATGTGGGACTCAACCTGTCATAGCTCAGTACCATATTCATGTTGACTATTTGGTTTCAGGAAAATATCATGTATCACATTATATTGTTGTGTATCACATTGTATTAATTCAATTTGTATTTTATTTGATTTTATAAGTTATTGATTTTGTAATAATATTAACTAATTATTCATTAATACTTTACATGGATTATTTATTTAATCCTGAAGCAATGTATATAATAGGAATTATTATCATTCCTATTTTACAGATAAGGAGACGAAAGCCTGAAGAGTTTAAGTAACACTCAAAAAGACACAATTTGTAAGAGGAATAATTAGTTTTAACTTAGACATTCTGATTTTAAACGTTCAATCTCTCAGTTGTTAGGTTTTCTTTCATACATTTATGTTGTTTTTATAGTTGTACAGAAGCTAGAGTATAATTTACATATGGCTAGTTTTGTGTTTGTATATATTTAAGTAGTCATTGTATATGTTTGATAAACTCCATCAAGGGCCTATTTAATCAAAATTCTCTCTATGACAAGCAGTACTCAGCGTGTGAGACTTGGGTGGCGATTGGAAGTCAGGGCCATGTACTAGGGAGACAAAGGATTGGTCATAGCCACAGACTATGCTGTCCAGGGAGATGGTTTATTAGGCCATAGTAGGCCATACTAGCTCCTGAGCCTCCTGAGGTCAGGACCATGATGACAACAAAGTGCTGGAATGAAGGTGGGAATTCTTTGCTGATTGAAATCAGAGTCAACACAGGTTTACTCCACATAATTTATGAATACATAAAATATACTTTAGAAAGATTTAATAGAGACTAATTAATAAAAATTAAATTTGCATATGTAAAACAACTTAGTCTATTAAAATCTGTGCCCCGCTTTATAGCATTCTTTCTTTGGAAGGAATCTTGGAGCTATTCTAGTGGTGTGATTCTCAGATGCATAGTTTTAGATTGGTTTCAGGTTGCCTGCAAGGGGGTTATGTATTTCCAGCCTCCATTCTGGACATTTGTATTTTGTAGATATGGGCTGGAATCTGGTAATTTTTACTAAAAACCAAAACTCCCCAAGTGATTAAGGTGCATATAGCCAAGTTTGGGAACCCTTGACCTTGACTATCTCTGTCACTAGATGTGACTGCGATTAGTACAATTCATCAAGTATTTTCAGTTCTTCTCCTTCCTGATCACGTGGTGGGATTGCCATTTCTCATCTTTTTGTGATTCTGGCCAGTAAGCTTTATGTAGAAATGATATGTGTCATTTTAAACCAGGAACATTTTTTTTAATTAAATATTTTTTTATTTCTTTTCAGC
>PISX010008708.1:0-80152 GCA_004024625.1 Mellivora capensis | reverse complement strand
CAAAGAAGACATCCAGATGGCCAACAGACACATGAAAATGTGCTCCACATCACTCAGCATCAGGGAAATACAAATTAAAACCACAATGAGATATCACCTCACACCAGTCAGAATGGCTAAAATGAACAAGTCAGGAAATGACAGATGCTGGCGAGGATGTGGAGAAAGGGGAACCCTCCTACACTGTTGGTGGGAATGCAAGCTGGTGCAACCGCTCTGGAAAACAGCATGGAGATTCCTCAAAAAGTTGAATATAGAACTACCCTATGACCCAGCAATTGCACTACTGGGTATTTACCCTAAAGACACAAACGTAGTGATCCAAAGGGGCACGTGCACCCGAATGTTTATAGCAGCAATGTCTACAATAGCCAAATTATGGAAAGAATTTAGATGTCCATCAACAGATGAATGGATAAAGAAGAAGTGGTATATATACACAATGGGATAGTATGCAGCCATCAAAAGAAATGAAATCTTGCCATTTGCAATGACGTGGATGGAACTAGAGGGTATCATGCTTAGTGAAATAAGTCAATCGGAGAAAGACAACTATCATGTGATCTCCCTGATATGAGGAAGTAGAGATGCAACATGGGGAGTTGGGAGGGTAGGAAAAGAAGAAAAGAAACAAGATGGGAAGGGGAGGGAGACAAACCATAAGTGACTCTTAATCTCACAAAACAAACTGAGGGTTGCTGGGGGGAGGGGTATCGGGAGAGGGGGGTGGTGTAATGGACATTGGGAAGGGTATGTGCTATGGTGAGTGTTGTGAAGTGTGTAAACCTGGCGATTCACAGACATGTACCCCTGGGGATAAATATACATTAAAAAAAACATTATATGTTTATAAAAAATAAAAAAAAATAAAAATCAAAAAAAACCACATTGAGATACCACCTTACACCAGTTAGAATGGCCAAAATCAACAAGACAGTAAACAACAAGTGTTGGAGATCATGTGGAGAAAGGGGAACCCTGTTACACTGTTGGTGGGAATGCAAGTTGGTGCAGCCACTTTGGAAAACAGTGGGAAGATACCTTAAGAAATTTAAAATAGAGCTACTCTATGACCCTACAATTGCACTATTGGGTGGTGGGATAATGGACATTGGGGAGGATATGTGCTATGGTTAGTGCTGTGAAGTGTGTAAACCTGGCGATTCACAGACATGTACCCCTGGGGATAAAAATTTGTTTATAAAAAATAAAAATTAAAAAAAAATGATGACAGACCTAAATGTGAGACAGGTTCAAATTTTTCATTACTTCATTAATTCTCGGTAGCATGTGTGTTTCTAGAAATGTATTAATTTCTTCTACATTATGTAATTTATTGACATACAATTGTTCATTATAGTATCATGATTCTATGTATTTGTGTAGTATTAGCTGTAATGACTTCTTTTTTCATTTTTACTTTTATTTGAATCTTTTATTTTTTTTTCAGTTAGGTTATCTATTTATACAGGTTTGTCAATTTTATCTTTCCAAAGAGGCAGACCTTAATTTTGTGGATTCTTTCCACTATTTTTCTGGTCTCTGTTTCACTTACAACCATTCATCTGTCTTATTTCCTTCCTTCTGCTAAATTTAGGCTTAAATTGTTCTTCCTTTCCTACTTCCATGAAGTGTAACACTAGATTGTTTATTTGAGAACTTTCTAACTTCTTTTTTTTAAGATTTTATTTATTTATTTGACACACGGAGATCACAAGCAGGCAGAGAGGCAGGCAGAGAGAGAGGAGGAAGCAGGCTCCCCGCTGAGCAGAGAGCCCGATGTGGGGCTCGATCCCAGGACCCTGGGATTATGACCTGAGCTGAAGGCAGAGGCTTTAACCCACTGCCACCCAGGCACCCCAGAACTTTCTAACTTCTTAACTTATGCATTTATTGCTATTAAATTTCTTCTTAGAACTGCTTTCTCTGCATCCCACAATATTTGATATTTTGTATTTTATTTTTTTTTGTTTTCAGATCATTTTTATCTCCCTTTTGATTTATTCTTTGACCTAATCGTTTTTTAGAAGTATTGTTTTTAATTTCCAAGTATTTGTAGATATTCTCCCTTTTCTCCTGTTGATTTCTAGTTTCATGATATTGTAGTCAGAGAAGATATTTGGCATGATTTCAATTTTCTTAAGAAATGCTAAGATTTGTTATGTGGCCTATCATATGATCCATCCTGGAGAATGTTCCATGTGCACTTGAGAAGAATGTGTATTCTACTGCTATTTTATTATTACATAATTCCCTTATTTATCTTTTGTTGCCCTTTTTGGTTTGATTTGCATTTTCTTGAGGATAGTGATGGTGAGCATCTTTGCATATGTCTGTTGGCCATTTCTATGTTTTCTTAGGAAAAATGCCTATTTAGGTCCTCTCCCCATTTGTTCATCAGATTATTTGTGGTGGTTGTGTGTGTGTGTGTGTGTTGAGTTGTATAAGTTCTTTATATATTTTGCATATTAACCCCTTATCATATATATAATCTTGAATATCTTACTTGTTTTGATGATGGCTTCCTACAATGTGCAAAACTTTTTATGTTGGCATAGTCTTAATAATTTAATTTTGTTTTTGTTTCCCTCGCCAGAGAAGACATATGTAGAAAAATGTTTCTAAGGCCAATGCCAAAGAAGTTACATCTTAATAGATGCATAAAAAATATTTTACAAAGCACAGCATACATTCATGATAAAAACTCAACAAAGTGGGGCACCTGGGTGGCTCAGTGGGTTAGGCCTCTGCGTTCGGCTCAGGTCATGGTCTCAGGGTCCTGGGATCCAGCACCACATCAGGCTCTCTACTCAGCAGGGAGCCTGCTTTCCTTCCTCTCTCTATGCCTGTGTCTCTGCCTACTTGTCATCTCTGTCAAGTAAATAAATAAAATCTTTAAAAAAACCTCAACAAATTAAGGTTAGGGAGAAGAAACCTCAATATAATAAAGTCCATATGTGAAAAACCCACAGCTAACATCATTCTTGAGAGTGAAAAACTGAGAGCTTTTCCTCTAAGATCAGGAACAAGACAAGAATGTGCATTCTCACCACTTTTATTCAACATAGTATTGGAAGTCCTAACCTCACCATCAAATGAAGAAAAAAATAGTCAACCAAAATAACTAAAAATTAAAACTTTCACTATTTGCAGATTACATGATACTGTGTATAAAATACCCTAGTGAATCCACCAAAATCTATTATAACTGATAAATGAGTTAAATAAAGTTACAGGATACAAAATTAATATACAGAAATCTTGCATTTATATACACTAGTAGTGAAGTAGCAGAAAGAGGAATTAAGAAAACAATTCCTTTTACAATAGTTACAGTTAATTTTAATGCTTTTTTCTTTTAACCTTTATCCTATAATTAAGAGTTTGATATTAAAAAAATTATAGATTTCTAATTCTATTGATCACTTTACTCAGAGTTATGTGTATTTTTGTCTTTAAGTTTCAACTTGAAAATCTCCTTTCAATATTTTTTGTAAAGCAAATCTGGTGGTGGTGAAATCCTTCAGCTTTTGTTTGCTTGAGGAAGCCTTTATTTACCTTTCATATCTGAAAAAATTCTCTGCCAGATAGTGTTCCTGGGTGGCAGATTTTAATCTTTCATTATTTTGAATATGTTATTCCACTCTTTCGTGGGCTATAGGGTTTCTGCTCAGAATTCTCCTGATACTCTAAAGAAAGTTTCTTTGTAGATTATTGTCTCTCCCCGTCACACCCCCAGGTACTTTTAAAGTACTTTATTATTGACTTTTGACAGTATTAATATAATCTGTTTTGGAGAAGTTGTTTTTGTGTTGAGACAATTAGTTGTTCTAGATTAGTGTACTTGTATATCCAGTTCCTTCCTCAGGTTTGAAAAGTTTATAGATTTTTTTTTTAATAAATTCTCTGTCTTCTGTTTTCTTCTTCCTTTTTTTCTCCTTTTGCAATTTCCATTATTCTTTTTTTTAAGATTTTATTTATTTATTCTTCAGAGAAAGAAGGAGAGAGATTACACAAGCAAGGGGAGCAGCAAGCAGAGGGAGAAGTAGACTCCTCGCTGAGCAAGGAGCCTAATGGAGGACTCAGTGCCAGAACACTGGGATCCTGACCTGAGCCAAAGGCAGATGCTCAACTGACTGAGTCACCCAGATGTCTCTATTTCCATTATTATTTTTTAAAAAGATTTTTATTTATTTATTTGACAGACAAAGATCAGAAGTAGGCAGAGAGGCAGGTGGGGGAGGGGGGGAGCAGGCTCCCTGCTCAGCAGGGAGCCCAATGTGGGGCTCCATCCCAGGACCCTGAGATCATGACCTGAACCGAAGGTGAGGTCATGAACCCACTGAGACACCCAGGTGCCCCTATTTCCATTATTCTTATGTTGACTTTCCTAATGTAGTCTGATAGCTCCTAGTGTTTCTTCACTTTTTAAAAAATTTATTTCTCTTTCCTCTTCCACCAGAAAAATTTCTTCTTTTGAAATTTTATTTTATTTAAATTCAATTAATTAACATATGATTTCATTCATATGTGGAATTTAAGTAACAAAATAGAGGATCATAGGGAAAGTGGGGGGAACAAAATAAGACAAAATTAGAGAGGAACATCAGAATCATTTCTAAATTCCTATCTTCAGGCTCACAAATTCTCTATTCCATCTGATATGCTGTATTTCCAAAGTATCCTAATGCATTCTTGACCTCATTTATTGAGGTTTCTTTTTATCTCCAGAGTTTCTATGTGCTTTTTTGTTTGTACATTTTAGAATGTCAATCGCTTGGTAAAGTACTTCTGTTGGTTAATTTTATTCACAATACCATTGTGTGTTCTTTTTAAGTTTTCTTGTAGCTCCTTGAATTTTTCTGTAACCGCTATTTTGAACCCTTCATCATTAGATTGAAATATTCCATGTGTTTGGGTTTGGTTCCTGAAAAATCATCATTTTCTTTTTGTGATATCTTATTACCATGATTTTTCACGCTGTTTGATGAAATGTGTCCCTCCCATTGCATAGAAAATAACAAACACCTTTCTTACATAAGCAAGGCTTTAAGCATATCTCATTTTACTGTATTTCTACTTATTGTGCTTCACAGATACTGTGTTTTCACATTTGAATGTTTGTAGCAAACACGCATTGAGCCAAGTCTATTGATGCCATTTTTTCAAAAGCATTTGCTAACTTCATGTCTCGGTCACATTGTGATAACTTTCACAATATTTCAAAAATTTTCACCATTATTATATTTGTTATGGTTATCTCGGGGTCACTAATTATGACTTGCTAAAAGTTCAGATAACGGTTAGCATTTTTTTAACATGAAAGTATTTTTATTTAAGGCATGTACATTGATTTTTCAAGCTTAATGTTATTGCATACTTAATAAAATACAGTACAGAAAAAGTATAACTTTTTATATGCACTAAAAACAAAGAAAAAAACACCTCATTTGACTAGCTACTTTGTGGTGGTCTGGAACGGAACATAGAGTATCTCCAAGGTGTATCTGTACTTTGATTCTAATTGTTCAATTTGGTTATTAACTTTACTTTTGATTACCAGGAGGTGGCACTACAGGACAAGTTTCTCAAGTCAGAGCTGACAGGCTACTAAGGCTGGAAGCACACACATAAATCAATAATTGGAGGAGAAAATAATAGATGGAAGTAGAGTTGGAGGTGGGGGCGGGTATATACTCAGCACTGGGGTCTTTGAGTGTCACATGACAAACTTGGTGGATCCTCTAGTCAGGGTGGTTTGCAGAGCACCTTGGGTGGCTCTTTTGCCAGAATTTCAAAGAAGACAGCCAGAGACACTTTCCTTTAGTTACCTTGTTTATTTACATTTCTTTCCCTCGCAGTAGTCACTGTGGTCTCTCTTCAGAGAGAACAACAGGTTCAGGCAGACCCCATGTATCACCTTCACTCTCCACGTCCTCTGTCACAAAGGTCGATCTGACCCAGTGGCAGACATGCCGCTGTTTCTGCTTGCTTGAGTGCCATCTCTTCCTCTGCTGCCACAAGCTTTATGACCACAGCTTAATCCACTGTCCAATCTACCCACTTATGGGTGTAGAAATGAATGAATCTCTCATGTGTCCTGGTGTGCTGTGCAGAAGCATTTTTTTTCACGTAACATCTTCTTCATTTTTTAAATTTAAATTCAATTAGCCACATTACAGCACATCATGATTTTCAAATGCAGTGTTCAGTGATTCATCTGTTGCATATAACACCCAGGGCTCATCACATCACATGCCATCATTAATGCCCAGCACGCAGCACACTTTTATTTGAGTCCACCCACCGGCCCTTCTGCAACCTTCAATTTGTTTGCTAGAGTCAAGAGCCTTACATGGTTTTTCTTCCCCTCTGATTCTTCCTATTCAGTTTTCCCTCCCTTCCTCTATGATTCTCCACACTATTCCTTATATTCCACATATGAGTGAAGTCATATGATAGTTGTCTTTTTCTTTTTTTTTTAAATTTCGTTTCAGCGTAAGAGAATTCATAGTTTTTGCACTACACCCAGTGCTCCATGCAATGCATGCCCTCCATAATACCCACCACCTGGCTCCCCCAAAATCCCACCCCTCCCTCCCCTTCAAAACCCTCAGGCTGTTTTTCAGAGTCCATGGTCTCTCATGGTTCATCTCCTCCTCCAATTTCCCTCCACTCCTTTCTCCTCTCCATCTCCCCATATCCTCTGTGTTATTTGTTATGCTCCCCAAATAAGTGAAACCATATGATAATTGACTCTCTCTGCTTCACTTATTTCACTCAGCATAATCTTTTCCAGTCCTCTCCATGTTGATACAAAAGTTGGGTATTCATCCTTTCTGATGGAGGCATAATACTCCATAGTGTATATGGACCACATCTTCCTTGTCCATTTGTCCGTTGAAGGGCATCATGGTTCTTTCCACAGTTCAGCGACCACGGCCATTGCTGCTATAAACATTGGGGTACAGATGGCCCTTCTTTTCACCAAATCTGTATCTTTGGGGAAAATACCCAGTAGTGCAACTGCAGGGTCATAGGGAAGCTCTATTTTTAAATTCTTAAGGAATCTCCACACTGTTCTCCAGAGTGGCTACACCAACTTGCATTCCCACCAACACCATAAGAGGGATCCCCTTTCTCCACATCCTCTCCAACACACGTTGTTTCCTGTCTTGCTAATTTGGGCCATTCTAACTGGTGTGAGGTGGTATCTCAATGTGGTTTTAATTTGAATCTCCCTGATGGCCAGTGATGATGAACATTTTTTCATGTGTCTGATAGCCATTTGTATGTCTTCATTGGAGAAGTGTCTGTTCATATCCTCTGCCCATTTTTTGACATGATTATCTGTTGTGTGTGTGTTGAGTTTGAGGAGTTCTTTATAGATCTTGGACATTAGCCCTTTGTATGTAGTGTCATTTGTGAATATCTTCTCCTATTCTGTGGGCTGACTCTCTGTTTTGTTGACTGTTTCCTTTGCTGTGCAAAACCTTTTGATCTTGATGAAGTCCCAAAAGTTCATTTTCACTTTTGTTTCCTTTGACTTTGGAGACATATCTTGAAAGAAGTTGCTGTGGCAGATATCAAAGAGGGTACTGCCTATTTTCTCCTCTAGGATTCTAATGGATTGCTGTCTCACATAGAGGTCCTTTATCCATTTCGAGTTTATCTTTGTGTACGGTGTAAGAGAATGGTCGAGTTTCATTCTTCTACATATAGCTGTCCAATTTTCCCAGCACCATTTATTGAAGAGACTGTCGTTTTTCCACTGTATATATTTTCCTGCTTTGCCAAAAATTATTTGACCATAGAGTTGAGGGTCAATATCTGGGCTCTCTACTCTATTGCACTGGTCTATGTGTCTCTTTTTATGCCAGTACCATGCTGTCTTGGTGATCACAGCTTTGTAATAAAGCTTGAAATCAGATAATGTGATGCCGCCATTTTTATTTTTGTTTTTCAACATTTCCTTAGCAATTCGGGGTCTCTTCTGATTCCATACAAATTTGAGGATTATTTGCTCCAGCTCTTTGAAAAATACCAGTGGAATTTTGATCAGAATGGCATTAAAAATATAGATTTCTCTAAGCAGTACAGACATTTTAACAATGTTTATTCTTCCGATCCAAGAGCATAGAATGGTCTTCCAACTTTTTGTGTCTTCTTCAATTGCTTTCATGAGTGTTCTGTAGTTCCTTGAGTACAGATCCTTTACTTCTTTGGTTAGGTTTATTCCCAGGTATCTTATGGTTCTTGGTGCTATAGTAAATGGAATTGATTCTCTAAATTCCCTTTCTGTATTTCCATTGTTAGTGTATAAGAAAGCCACTGATTTCTGTACATTGACCTTGTATCCTGCCACGTTACTGAATTGCTGTATGAGTTCTAGTAGTTTTAGGGTAGAGTCTTTTGGATTTTCCATATAAAGTATCATGTCATCTGCGAAGAGAGAGAGTTTGACTTCTTCATTGCCAATTTGGATACCTTTTATTTCTCTTTGTTGTCTGATTGCTGTTGCTAGGACTTCTAATACTAGGTTGAACAAGAGTGGTGAGAGTGGGTATTCTTGTCGTGTTCCTGATCTCAACGGGAAGGCTGTGAGCTTCTTCCGGGATGATGTTTGATGTGGGTTGTTCATAGATAGATTTTATGAAGTTCAGGAATGTTCCCTCTATCCCTATACTTTGAAGGTCTTTAATCAGGAACGGATGCTGGATTTTGTCAAATGCTTTTTCTGCATCCATTGAGAGGACCATGTGGTTCTTCTCTCTTCTCTTATTGATTTGTTCTTTTACATTGACTGATTTGCGAATGTTGAATCATCCTTGTAACCCAGGGATGAATCCCACCTGGTCATGGTGGATAAATCTTTTTAATATGCTGTTGGATCCTGTTTGCTAGGATCTGGTTGAGAATCTTAGCATCCATATTCATCAGTGATATTGGTCTGAAATTCTCCTTTTTGGTGTGGACTTTGCCTGGTTTGGTGTTCAGGGTAATGCTGGCTTCATTAAAAGAGTCTGGAAGTTTTCCTTCTGGTTCAATTTTTTGAAACACCTTCAGGTGTGGTAGAATTCCCCAGGGACTCCATCAGGTCCTGGGCTCTTGTTTTTTGGGAGGTTTTTGATCACTGCTTCAATCTCGTTACTAGATATCAGTCTATTCAGGTTGTCCATTTCTTCCTGGTTCAATTTTGGGAGTTTATAGTTTTCCAGGAAACATCCATTTCATCTAGGTTGCTTAACCTAGACATGGACATATAACTGTTGATAATAACTTCTGATGATTGTTTCTACTTCCTTGGTGTTAGTTGTGATCTCTCCCTTTTCATTCATAATTTTATTAATTTGAGCTTTCTCTCTTTTCTTTTGGATTAGTGTGGCCAATGGTTTATCGACTTATTGATTCTCTCAAAAAAACAGCTTCTAGTTTCATTGAAACTATTACTGTATCTCTAGTTTCTACCTCATTGATCTCTGCTCTTATTTTGATTATTTCCTTTCTTGTGTGTGGAGTTGGCTTAACTCGTTGTTGATTCTCCAGTCCATTAAGGTGTAGAGACAGCTGTTGTATTCTGGATTTTTCAATTTTTTTGAGGGAGGCTTGGATGGCTATGTATTTCCCCCTTAGGACTGCCTTTGCTATATCCCATAGGTTTTGGACTGAAGTGTCTTCATTCTCATTGGTTTCCACGAATTGTTGAATTTCTTCTTTGATCTCCTGGTGGATCCAAGCATTCTTAAGCAAGGTGGTCTTTAGCTTCCAGGTGTTTGAGTTCCTTCCAAACTTTTCCTTGTGATTGAGCTCTAGTTTCAAAGCATTGTGATCTGAAAATATGCAGGGAATCATCTCAGTCTTTTGGTATCAGTTGAGTCTTGATTTGTGACCCAGTATGTGGTCTATTCTGGAAACGGTTCCATGTGCACTTGAGAAGAATGAGTATTCTGTTGTTTTAGGGTGGAATGTTCTGTATATATCTATGAGGTCCGTCTAGTCCAATGTGTCATTCAATGCTTTTGTTTCTTTATTGATTTTCTGCATGGATGATCTGTCTATTATTGAGAGAGGCGTGTTAAGATCTCCTATTATCAATGTATTCATATCAATATGACTCTTTATCTTGATTAATAGTCTTCTTATGTAATTGGCTGCTCCCGTATTGGGGGCATAGATATATACAGTTGGTAGATCATCTTGGTGGATAGTCCCTTTAAGAATGATGTAGTGTCCTTCTGTATCTCTGACTACAGTCTTTAGTTTAAAATCTAATTTATCTGATATGAGAATCGCTACCCCAGCCTTCTTTTGAGGCCCATTGGCATGAAAGATGTTTCTCCATCCCTTCACTTTCAATCTGGGTGTATCCTTAGGTTCGAAATGGGTCTCTTGTAGACAACATATGGATGGTTTCTGTCATTTTATCCAATCTGCAACCCTGTGCCATTTAATGGGTGCATTTTGGCCATTTACATTGAGAGTGATTATTGAGAGGTACGTTTTTATTGACTTTGAAGTCTTTCTTTCTGTAGATTGTCTCCATATTTCTGTTCAATGATATTCTTAGGATTTTTCCTCTTTTATAGAACCCCCCCCTTAATATTTCCTGCAATGTCGGCTTGGTGGTCGCATAGTCTTTTAAGCCTTGCCGGTCTTGGAAACTCTTTATCTCTCCATACATTTTGAATATCACTCTTGCTGGATAAAGTATTCTTGGCTGCATGTTCTTCTCATTTAGTGCCCTGAATATATCTTGCCAGCCCTTTCTGGCTTTTCAGGTTGCTGTGGACAGCTCTGACATTATTCTGATGGGCTTTCCTCTGTATGTAAGGAGTTTCTTTGTCCAAGCTGCCTTCAACAGAGTTTCTCTAGAATTATAATTCCTCATTCTTACTATCAGGTGTCTCGAGGACTTTCGAGAATCTAAAATCTTGGGGGGGGGGACCTTTCTGCCTCTAGTACATGAACGCTGGTTCCATTTGTGAGATTGGGAAAATTTTCATGGAGAACTTGTTCCACTATATCTTCTAGACTTCTTTCTTTCTCCTCCCCTTCAGGGATTCCAATATCTGACTTTGGAACATTTCATGGCATCATTTATTTCCCTAATTCTGTTTTTGTGGCTTCTAAGTTGCTTGTTCCAGGCTTCTTCCTGATCCTTTCTCTCTATCTGTTTGTCCTCCCGATCACTAATTCTATCTTCTGTCTCAGTTACCTTAGCTTTTAGAGAATTTAGATTAGATTGGAACTCATTGAGAGCCTTGTGAACATCATCCCTGCTGGCTTTCACTTCTTCCCTAACATTGTGGACATCATCATTGGTGGCTTTCAGCTCCACCCTAATCAATTCCGTTTTCTCATCCACGGCTTTCTCCAACCTAGCTATTGCCTGGATAATTGTTAGCCTGAATTCCCTTTCCCACATAATGTCTATGTCAGTAGCCATTAGCTCTGTTGCAGAAGGCCCATCCTCTGAATTTTTCTTCTGTTGGGCATTCTTCCTCCTAGTCATTTTGGTGAGAGATGGCTGAACAGATGTAGCTGGATATATCGACCGTGGTGCTATCAAGGTGCACCCTGGAACACTTCTGAGCAATCAATAGTCCCCACCCAAATGAAGGTAAAAAGGAAAGAGAGAAAGAAGAGAGAAAAGAGAGAGAGAGAGGAAAAAGAAAGAAAGATAAAAGAGAAGTCTCATCCCAGTTGGGCCCCAAGGTAAGATTTGTGAAGTATACAAGCAAAAACACAAACAAAAAGACTGATAAAAGTATATGACAAGAGAAGAAAAAAATATATACATATATATGTAGAATCAAAACAAACAAACAAACAAAAAAAGAACCTCGTCAAAAAGAACCCCAGGTATAATATTTATATACTACCAGGACAAACACAAATACACAGAAACACTGGTGGAAGAAAAAGATGGGAGAGTAGTTATAAATTCTTAGTGTGGGCGAGGAAGGTGATTTTGATTCTTCCTGGATGTATCTTGATATCGTTTTTAAGGGACACAATTTTCCTAAGATAACGGGGGATTAAAAATTGGTTTACCTATAGGGGTAGCATTGATTGGGGAAAGGGGATTATCTTGAAGTTTAACTCTATATGAATATTAAAAAATAAAAATAAAGAAAAGAATGAACTAAACTAAAGTAAAATTTTAAAAAAAATTAAAACAATAGAAAAGCAAAAGAAAAACACGGGTATATGTATCAAAAAGTTCAGGTCAAAAGATTATTATGGAATTCAATGTACTGGACATCTCACTGTGATGGTAAATAGGCTAAAAGAAACAAGATGGGATTGGGAGGGAGACAAACCATAAGTGACTCTTAATCTCACAAAACAAACTGAGGGTTGCTGGGGGCAGGGGGTCGGGAAAGGGGGGTGGGGTAATGGACATTGGGGAGGGTATGTGCTATGGTTAGTGCTGTGAAGTGTGTAAACCTGGTGATTCACAGACATGTACCCCTGGGGATAAAAATATATTTATATAAAAAAATAAATAAATAAAAATTATATTTAAAAAATATCTATGTAAAAAATTAAAAAATTAAAAATAATAAAAGTATAAAATGAACCAGAATAGTGGGAACTAATTAAAAATAAAAGTTGTATCTATGAAGTAGTAGTGGTTGTTCTCTTGTCGTTTTTGTTTTTTTTCCCGGTTGGCTTTCTGGGGGAGGGGCCTGCCGCATGGGTGTTCAGGCAGTGTTTCCTGAGTTAAGTCCTCCCACCCCCCTCAAGGGGATGGGCTCTGAGGAAACCGGTTTTCCAGGCTTTTGTTCTCTGGAGGTTTTTATGTTTGTTCATTTGTTTTCTCTCCCCTTAGCAGCTCTTGATGGTTTTTGGAGGTTTAGAGGAAAGCAAACTTCACCCAGACCTCTCTCTCAGAGAGAAGCCTCAGTCTGTTCCCCTCTGGGTGCTGCAGAGCACATAAGTTCCCCCTCGGCCACTGGCAGAGCACGTTCTGAGTTGCAGTTCTTGGGGACACAGGAACTCCTGTTTGTACCCAAAACCACGAAAGCAATCGCTCTCTGGGCAGCTCCAGACTGCCAGAGAGGTTCCAAGCAGCGATCTCACACTGAGATTTTCCTGCTGGCCCGGGCTTGGAGTGCCTAGACTTTCCGGGTCTGAGACCGCTGGGGTGGCACTTCTGTGCACCTCTCTCAGGGGAGGGTGTGGGGCGTGTCTCAGGCTCATATAGTGCAGCGCAGCACACACGTGGGGACTGCAAAAAGGCTGTTTCTGCCAGCTGGTGAGGGTCCCAGCCCCTCCCGCACCCCACACGTCCTTAGGCGCTCTCACTTGTGGCTCAGGGACCAAGACCTGGTTTCTCCGCTGCACTCTCTCTGGCTCAGTGCCAGGGGTGGTTGTCCTCGGTCCGGGGACTTAAGCCCCTGTCCCTAACTGTCCCAATTCCCACAATTTCTCCCCACGATCCTTTGCTCTTTTTGAGTGCTCTCTACCAGACTTCAATTAATGCTGGTGCCCAGACGCAGGGGACTTTCGTATTGGGGTATTGCTTTCCAATGGGTCACTTCTGGTCGCTCCCTCCCCCTTTTCTTTATCTTCTGATGCCACTCCAACGTTCCCACTCTGCTTTACCTGCCCACTGACGTCTTCTGGCCCCATAGAGATTCAGACGTGTATAATACTGATCTCATGCTGATTTCATGGGTGATCGGAGTTCCTTGGTTGGTGATAAGCTCACATTAGGGTACAGGTTGAAACGGCACCTACTCCTAGTTCCCCGCCATCTTGTCCCCCCCGCCATAGTTGTCTTTTTCTGACTGACTTATTTCACTTAGTACAATACCATCTGGTTCCATCCACATTGATATAAATGGTAGGTATTCATCCTTTCAGATGGCTGAGTAATATTCCATTGTATATATGAACCATATCTTCTTTATCCATTCATGTATAAATGTACATCCAAATTGTATCCATCCATACAGGATGTCCTGTAGAAGGACATCCCAGCTCCTTCCATAGATTGGCTATTGTGGACATTGCCACTATGAATATTGGGAAGCACGGATCCTATCTTTTCATTACATCTGTATCTTTGTGGTAAATACCTAGCAGTGCAATTGCTGGGTCATAGGGTAGTTCTATTTTTAACTTTTTGGGGAACCTCCATACTGTTTTCCAGGGTGGCTGTACCAGCTTGTATTCCCACCAACAGTTTAAGATGGAGCCCCTTTCTCCACACCCATGCCAACATTTTTTGTTCCCTGTCTTGTTAATTTTAACCATTCTGACTGGTGTGAGGTGGTATCTTATTGCAATTTTGATTTATATTTCCCTGATGCTGAGTGATGTTGAGCACTTTTTCATATGTGGGCTGGCCATATGTATGTCTTCTTTGGAGAAATGTCTGTTCATGTCTTCTTCCCATTTCTTGTTTGGATTATTTGTTCTTTGGATGTGGAGTATGATAAGTACTTTATAAATCTTGCATACTAGCTCTGTATCTGATATGTCTTTTAAAATATCTTTTCCCATTCTGTCTGTTGCCTGTTAGTTTCGCTGACTCCTTCCTTTATTGTGCAAAATCAATTTATCTTGATGAAGTTTTGAAATTTATTTCTGCTTTTGTTTCCCTTGCCTTTGGAGAAGTGTCTAGCAAGAACTTGCTGCAGTCAAGTTCAAAGAGATTTCTGCCTGTGTTCTCTGCTAGGATTTTGATGGGTTCATGTCTCACATTTGGGTCTTTAATCCATTTTGAGTTTATCACTGTGTATGGTGTAAAGAAATGGTCCAGTTGTGTTCTACTGCATGTGGCTGTCCAATTTTCCCAACAGCATTAGTTGAAGGGACTTTTTTTCCCCATTGGATATTCTTTCCTACTTTGTCAAAGATTAGTTGACCATAGAGTTGACAGTCCAATTCTGGATTTTCTATTCTGTTCCATTCATCTACGTGTCTGTTTTTGTATCAATACCCTAATTTTATTCATGATTACAGCTTTGTAATAGAGTTGAAGTGGGGAATTGTGATGCCACAGCATTGGTTTTCCTTTTCAAATTTCCTTTGGTATTTGGGGTCTTGTGTGGGTCCATAAACATTTTAGGATTATTTTTTAGCTCTCTGAGAAAAATGTTGATACTATTTTGATAGGGATTGCATTGAATATGTAGATTGCTCTGCATAGCATAGACTTTTTTTTTATGTTCAGTTAGCCAGCATATAGTATGTCATAAGTTTTCATTGTAGTCTTCAAAGATTCATTAGTTGCATATAACACCCAGTGTTCACCACCACAAGTTAATACCCATTACCTGGTTACCCCATGACCTGGTTAGCCCATCCCCCCACTCCCCTCCCTTTTGTAACCCTGTTTGTTTCCCAGTTTTTCTCCCTCTCAGAGTTTTTCTGCCTCTCTGATTTCTTCCTATTCAGTTTCCCCCCTTTCCCATTGTTTCTCCACTCTATTCCTTATGTTCCACATATGAGTGAAACCATATTATAATTGTTTTTCTCTGCATGATTTATTTCATTTGGCATAATACCTTCCAGTTCCATCCATGTTGATGCAAATGGTAAGTATTCATCCTTTCTGATGGGTGAGTAATATTCCATTGTATATATGAATGGTATCTTCTTTACCCATTCATCTGTTGAAGTACATCTTGGCTCCTTCCACAGTTTGGTTATTGTGGACATTGCTGCTATGAATATTGGGAGGCATGTGTCCCTTCTTTTTAGCTACATCTTTGGGGTAAATACCTATTAATGCAATCACTGGATTGTAGAGTTGCTCTATTTTTAACTTTTTGAGGAACCATCATACTATTTTCCAGAGTGGTTGTACAAGCATGCATTCCCACCAAAAGTACAGGAGGATTCTCCTTTCTTTACAACCTCACCAACACTTATTTCTTGTCTTATTGATTTTGGCCATTCAAACTACCGTAAGGTGGTATCTCATTGTCATTTTGATTTGTATTTCCCTGATGGCAAGCAGTGTATTGAACATTTTTCATGTGTATATTAGTCATTTGTATGTCTTCTTTGAAGAACTGTCTGTTCATGTCTACTGCCCATTTCTTGACTGAATTGCTTGTTTTGGGGTATTAAGTTTTAGAAGTTCCTTAAAGATCTTGGATACCAGCCTTTATCCGAAATGTCATTTGCACATTTCTTCTCCCATTCTGTGGATTTCCTCTTAGTTTTGCTGACTGTTTCCTTTGCTGCGAAGAGTTTTTATCTTGATAAAGTCCCAAATTTATTTTTGCTTTTGTTTCCCTTGCCTTTAGAGATGTATCTTGAAGTTGCTGTGGCCAATGTCAAAGAAGTTACTATGTTCTCCTCCAGGATTTTGATGGATTCTTCCTCACATTTAGGTCTTTCATCCATTTTGAGTTTATCATCGTGTATTTATAAGAAAATGGCCCAGTTTCATTCTTCTGCATGTGGCTGTCCAGTTTTCCCAGTACCGTTTATTGAAGAGACTGTCTTTTTTCTATTGGATATTCTTTCCTGATTTGTCAAAGATTAGTTGACCATAGATTCAAGAATCGATTTCTGGAGTCTCCATTCTGTTCTGTTGCTCTATGTGTCAGTTTTTGTACCAATATCATAGTGTCTTGATGACTATAGCTTTGTAATATTGCTTGAAGTCAGGAATTGTGATGCCCTTAGCTTTGGTTTTCTTTTTCAACAATCCCCTGACAGTTCAAAGTCTTTCTGGTTCCATACAACTCTTAGGATTGTTTGTTCCAGTACTTTGAAAACTGTCAATGGTATTTTGATAGGGGTGGTATTGAAAGTTTAAATTGCTCTGGGCAGCATAGACAATTAACAATACTTATTCTTCCAAACTATGAGCAATGAATGCTTTTCCATCTATTTGTGTCTTCCTCCATTTCTTTCATAAGTGTTCTGTAGCTTTTAGAGTACAGATCCTTTAACTGTTTGGTTAACTCTATTCCTAGATATCTTGTGTTTTTTCCTGCAGTTGTAAATGGGATTGATTCCTTAATTTCTCTTTCTTCTGTGTCATTGTTAGTGTATAGAAATTCAACTGATTTCTGTGAATTGATTTTGTATCCTGCCACATTGCTGAATTCCTATATGAGTTCTAGCAGTTTTGGGGTGGAGTCTTTTGGAGTTTCTACATAAAGTGCCATGTCATCCGCAAAGAGTGAGAGTTTGACTTCTTTGCCAATTTGAATGCCTTGTTTCTTTTTGTTGTCTGATTGCTGAGGCTAAGACTTCTAATACTGTGCTGAATAACAATGGTGATAGTGTACATCCTTGCCATGCTCCTGACCTTATGGAAAACCTTTCAGTTTTTCCCCATTGAGAATGATATTCGCTATGAGTTTTCTGTAGATGGCTTTTATAATAGAGGAATGTTCCCTCTATCCCTACACTGTGAAGAGTTTTAATTAAGAAAGAATGCTGTACTTTGTCAAATTCTTTTTCTGCATCAGTTGAGAGGATCATATGGTTCTTGTCTTTTATTAGTGTGCTCCATAATGTTGATTGATTTGCGAGTGTTGAATCATCCTTTCATCCCAGGAATAAATCCTACCTAGTTGTGATGGATAATCCTTTCAATGTACTGTTAGATACTATTTGCTAATATCTTGGTGAGTATTTTAGCATCCATTTTCAGGGATATTCTGTAATTTTTTTTGATGGGGTTTTTGTCTGGGATCAAGGTAATGCTCGCCTCATGGAATGAGTTTGGAAGTTTTCCTTCTGTTTTTGTTTCTTGAAACAGCTTCAGTTGACTAGGTATTCTTCTTTTAACATTTGGATTCCTCTGGGAAGCCGTCTGGCCCTGCACTCTTGTTTTCTGGGAGGTTTTTGATTACTACGTCAATTTTGTTACTGGTTATTGGTTTGTTCAGATTGCCTATTTTTCCCTGTTCCAGCCTTGGTGGTTTATAAGTTTCCAGAAATACATCCATTTCATCCAGGTAGCTTAATTTGTTGGCATATAGTTGCTGATAATAATTTCTAATAATTATTTCTCTCCTTGGTGTTAGTCATGATCTCTCTCCATTCATTCTTTTGGATACATGTGGTTAGAGGTTTATTGATCTTATTAATTCTTTCAAAGAACCAGCTCCTAGTTTCATTGATCTGTTCTACTGTTCTTCTGGTTTCTATTTCCTTGATTTTTGCTCCAGTCCTTAGTGTTTTTCTTCTCCTGCTTGGTTTAGACTTTATTTGTTGTTCTTTTTTCAGCTTGTATAGGTGGAAGATCAGCTTGTGTATTTGAGATTTTTCTGATTTTTTTTTGAGGGAGGCTTGTATTGCAATGTACATCCCTGTTAGGACTGCCTTTGCTGTATCCCAATGGATCTGAAACAGATATGTTTTTGTTCTCATTAATTTCCATGTTTTGTTTTGTTTTTTTAATTCTTCTTTAATTTCCTGGTTGACCAATTCATTCCTTATTAGGATGCTCTTTATTCTGTAAGTGGTTGATTTCCTCTCACATTTCCTTTTATGACTGAGTTCCAGTTTCAAAGCACTGTCGTTTGAAAATATGCAAAGAAAAATTCCAGTCTTTTGGTATTGGTTGATACCTGATTTATGACCCAACATGTGAACTGTTCTGGAGAATGCTCCATATGCAGTTAAGAAAAATTAGTATTCTGTTGTTTTAGGATGGAGTGTTTTGTATATATCTGTGAAATCCATCTGGTCCAATGTGTCATTCAAAGCCCTTGTGTTTTTTTTGTTCTGCTTAGATGATCTGTCCATTGTTGTGAGTGGGGTGTTGAAGTCCCCTAATAGTAATGTGTTATTATCCATGCATTTCTTTACTTTGGTTATTAATTGGTTTATATAATTGACAGTTCCAACTTGAGGCCATAAATATTTATAATTGTTAGATCTTCTTGTTAGATAGAGCCTTTAAGTATGATATAGTGTTCCCCTTTGTCTCTTATCACAGTCTTTGGTTTAAAATCGAATTTGTCTGATATGAGGATTATTATCCCAGATTTTATTCGAAGTCCATTAGCATGATAAATGCTTCTCCACACCCTCAATTTCAGTCTGCAGATGTCTTTAGGTCTAAAATTAGTCTCTTGTAGACAGCATATGGGTGTGTCCTGTTTTTTTTTATCAAGTATGAAACCCCATGTCTTTTGATGGGAACATTCAACCCATTTACATTAAGAGTAACTATTGAAAGGTATTAATTTAGTGCCATTGTATTGCTTTTAAAGTCCCTGTTTCTGTAGATTTTCTCTGTTTCTTCCTGCTATATATTACTCTTGGGCTTTCTCTTCCCTTACAGTATCCCCCTTAATATTTCTTGCAGGGCTGGCTTGGTGACCATATATTCTTTCAGCTTCTGTCTGACCTGGAAGTTTTTTTACCTCTCCCTCCATTCTGAATGGCAGCTTTGCTGGATGTTCTTCTCCATTCAGTACCCTGAATATATCATGCCAGCCCTTTATGGCCTTCTAGGTTTCTGTGGATAAGTCTGATGTCAGTCTGATGTTTCTCCCTCTGTAGGTAAGGAGTCACTTCTCTCGAGCTGCTCTCAGTATTTTCTCTTTCTAAAATATGCGAGCTTTACTATTATATGTTGGGGTGTTGATCTATTTTTTATTGATTTTTGGAAAGAGTCCTCTCTTTCTCTTGGACATGAATGCTTATTTTCTTCCCCAGATTAGGGAAGTTCTCAGCTATGATTTCCTCAAATACACCTTCTGGCACTCTCGTTTCACTGCCAGGAGCCCCAGTAATTCTGACATTGATTTATTTCAGGGCCTCAAGAATTTCTCAAAGCTTTTCTTCATGGGCTGTTGTTTTTCTCTCTTTTCTTCAACTTCCTTCATTTCCATCAGCCTGTCTTCTAGATCTCTTACTTTCTCTTCTACCTCATTCACACTAGCTGTTAGAGCATTCAATTTAAACTGCATCTCTGTTATAGCATTTTTTAAAAGATTTTATTTATTTATTTGTCAGAGAGAGAGGGAGAGAGAGTGAGTGAGCACAGGCAGACAGAGTGGCAGGCAGAGGCAGACGGAGAAGCAGGCTCCCTGCCGAGCAAGGAGCCCAATGTGGGACTCAATCCCAGGACGCTGGGATCATGACCTGAGCCGAAGGCAGCTGCTTAACCAACTGTTATAGCATTTTTAAGTTCGACCTGATTAGATCTCATTTCTGCACTAATAGATCCTCTACTGTCTTTCATGGTTTTTTCAAGCCCAGCTATTAACTTTATTATTGTCATCCTGAATTCCACCTCTAACATCTTACTTATATCCATATCAATTAGAACTGTGGCAGAGAACACTAACTCTGGTTCTTTCTTTTGTTCTGAATTCCTACTTGTAGCCATTTTGCCCAGAGAAAAATGGGTGAGCAAGTGAGCAGAATCCAAAATATAAACATGACCCAACAAAATACACACTAGACAAATCCAAAGTGATCAGAAAACCAAAATAGCAAAGCAAACAAAAACACAATTAACAAAACAACAAAAGAAAGAGAAAAAAAGATGGGGGAGAGAATATAATCTCACTGGGTGGACAAAGCAGGGTGATCCACTTGTTCCTGAGTGAATTTTGGCATGTTTGTTAGAAGACATTATATCCCAAAATTGCAAGAAGGCAAAACTTTTATATACACAAAAATAAAATAGAATGGAGTGAAAAAAGGCCAGAAATCTCTCTCTCTCTCTCTCTCTCTCTATATATATATATATATATATATATATATATATATATATAAAATTTATAGATGCAAAAATTTAAAGTTAAAAAGTGACTTAAAAATAAAGAGTTGTTAAAATAAGAAACTAGTTGAAATGGGAAAAAAGAAAAAAAGTAATGGAAAATTTAAGACTGAAAGGTAAGTGAATCATGAAAAAAAAAAAAACCCTCGAGTTTGGTATACTTTTCCCCTAGTGCTGAAGTTTGAAGTCTTGTGAGATCTCTAAACCAGTTGTGCACCTGTTCTTCCAGTTTATCTTCTGGGGGAGGGGGTCTGCTGTGCTGCTTTTCAATTGTCTTTTCCTGGGCTGAGTTGCACAGCCCCTTGCCAGTATCAGGGATGTCCATTATAACAGGGACTTAGCCATTGAATATTGGAGTACCAAGGAAGCTGTTATCAAAATCAGACTGACACCTGAACTAGACTTAACTAGAAATGTGACCAGTAAGTTATTGTCATAAACTTCCTTCTATTTTTCCTTCACTTACTCAGGATTGTTCTGGAACTGGGAATTGAATTAGGTTCAAGTAATAGGTTAACATTTAGTACTTAATATTTGGGAAAGTAGGGGCGCCTGGGTGTCTCAGTCATTAAGCATCTGCCTTCAGCTTAAGTCATGATCTCAGGGTCCTGGGATGGAGCCCTGCATAGGGCTCTCTGCTCAGGATTAGCCTGATTCTCCCTCTCCCACTCCCCCTGCTTGTGTTCCCTCTCTCAGTTTATCTCTCTCTGTAAAATAAATAAATAAAATATTTTTAAAAATATTTGGGAAAGTATGGGAGTTATGAAGATGGGTATTGCACTGTCTATGTAGTAGAAAGAAAATATTAATATATTTATTTGTTCACTTTTGAAAATTTGAAAAATTCACAAAACTATGAACAAAATTAGAAGATTCCTTGATATCACTAACCAAGTATTACTAACGTCAATATTTTAGTCTATTATCTAGTGCCACTGTTTAACTTCATAAATAATTTAACATTATGCAGCTCCTAAAGTGAAATTTATGGCTACCTTTGAATTGTAAAGAAGTTGAATTATAATTAATAAAAACAGGAAGGGCATTTTTTTAAAGTTTTATTTAAACAATCTCTACACTCAACACTGGGCTCAAACCCCAAGATCAAGATGCAAGCTCTTCTGACTGAATGAACCAGACTCCTCAGAATATAATTTTTCCAAGGGAACAAAAGTTCAATTGAATCCCCAACACTAGTGATTCTAAATCAATACAACCTGAGACAAAAATTAAACATTGTTAATTAAATTAGTTGTAAACCCCAAGTAATTACAAACACATTTATCTCAGCATTTTTTTACTTATCTTCATCATTAACATCATACAAGTTCTCTGATTTTAATTTGAGTTAGCACAGATTTTGTCCCAAAACCATGTATTTTTTTATAACTTTATTGTGTTATGTCACCCTAAAATACATCATTAGTTTTTGATGTAGTGTTCTGTGATTCACTTTGTATAACATCCAGTGCTCTATGCAATATGTGCCCTTCTTAATACCCATCACTGGGATAACCCATTCCTCCACCTCCCCCAAAACCTCAGTTTGTTTCCTAAAGTCCATAGTCTCTCACAGTTTATCTCCCGTTCTGATTTTTCCCCATTCATTCTCCCTTCCCTTTCCTAATGTCCTCCATGCTTTTCCTTATGTTCCACCTATAAGTGAAACCATATGATAATTGTTTTTCTCTGCTTGACTTATTTTTCTTAGCATAATCCTCTCCAGTTCCATCCATCTTGATGCAAATGGTGGGCATTCATCCTTCCTGATGGCTGAGAAATATTCCATTGTATATATGGACCACATCTTAAACCATACTGAAAGAAAAAGGAAAAGTAATTATATAAGCTAAATTTTGTAGGAAAAAAATGAAACACTAATATGTGAAGTATCATTTGTATCTGTAAATCAGGCTACATCTCCTGTAAATGACATTACTATTATGATTTATTTAAATCACTAGAGTTTAGAATTACAGTAAATTGAATCAATTAATGAGCTCATTTTTAGTTAAATTAAAGCCAAAAAAGTGCTGACTGGCACTATAATGATATTTATATTGAAAATTTTAAAAGAGGGTTTAAAAAAAGAGATCTAAAATAATTTAAGCATAGCTTACCAGAAGGTGAAATATAATTTCAATCTTAAAGTTTAACAATTTAGAAAGACAACAGCATCTAAAAATTGCTCTTTTAAAAAAGTATTTTTTTTATTTTTGAGTTTTATATGTTCTTTATATATTTTGAGTACTAACTCTTTATCGGACATGTCATTTACAAATATCTTCTCTATCCAGTAGAATGCCTTTTAGTTTTGTTGGTTGTTTTCTGTGCTGTGCAGAAGCTTTTTATTTTGATGAAGCTCTGATAGTTTACTTTTGCTTTTGTTTCCCTTGCCTCAGGAGACATATTTAGAAAGATACTGGGTTTTTTTTTCCTTTCTTTTTTATTGTATTCGTAGTCACCATACAGTGCATCATTAATTTTTGATGTATTTTCCAAGTTTCATTGTTTATGTATAAAGTTTTTGTTATGATAAATCTCACAGAAATACTGCCTGTACCATTTTCTAGGATTTTAATGGCTTCATGTCCCATATTTAGGTCTTTAATCCATTTTGAAAGATTTTATTGATTTACTTGAAAGAGAGAGAAAGAGCACGAGGGGGAAGGGGCAGAGAGAGAAGGAGAAGTAGACTGCCTGGTGAGCAGGGAGCCAGATGAAGGGCTCAACTCCAGGACCCTGGGACCATGACTTGAGCCAAAGGCAAATGTTTAACCAACTGAGCTACCCAGCCACCCTATTCCATTTTTAATTTATTTGTGTGTGTGGTGTAAGAAAGTAGTCCAGTGTCATTCTTTTGCATGCAGCTGTCCAGTCTTTCTAATACCATTTCTTGAAGACACTGTCTTTTTCCCATTGCATATTCTTCCATACTTTGTTGAAGATTAATTGGCCATAACTTTGTGGGTTTATTTCTGGGCTATTTTGTTACATTGATCTACATGTCTATTTTTGTGACAGTATGATATGGTTTTTTTAGTACTACACTGTTTTGATTACTACGGCTTGGTAATGTAACTTGAAACAATCCAATTAAAAATGGGCAAAAGACATGAAAAGATATTTCAGCAAAGAAGATATACAGATGGTAAACAGATCCATGAAAAGATGCTCATATTGCTCATCATCAGGAAAATACAAATCAAAACCACAAAAAGGCACCACCTTACACCTCTCCGAATGGCTAAACTTGAAAACTCAAGGAAAAAGAAGTGCTGATGTGGAGGTAAGGAAAAGGGAACTGTTTGGAAATGCACTGTTTGGAAATGTAAACTGATGCAACTGCTGTGGAAGACACTATGGGGGTTCCTCAACAAATTTCTTCAAAAAAATTAAACATAGAACTACTCTATCATCCAGGAACCACACTACTAATTATTTACCAAAATAATATAAGAACACTAATTTGAAAGAATATATGCACCCCTGTGTTTATTGTGGAATATTTAGAATAGCAAGACTATGGAAGAAGCCCAAGTGTCCATAAATAGATGAATGGATAAAAAAAGATGTGGTATATACAATGTAATATTACTGAGCCATAACAAAGAATGAAATGTTGCCATTTGCATTGACATGGATGGAGGTAGAGAGAATTATGCTAAGTGAAATAAGTCAGTCAGAGAAAGACATAACATGCTTTCACTCATATATGGAATTTAAGAAACAAATGAACAAAAGGGGGAAAAAGAGACAAACCAGAAAACAGACTCTTAAATATTGAAAACAAACAGATGGTTACCAGAGGGGAGGAGGGTAGGGGATGGGTGAAATAGGTGAAAGGAATTAAGAGTACATTTTTCAGATATAGACGCTCAACTTTATGGTCAAATAATCTTCAACAAAGCAGGAAAAAAATATACGCTGGAAATAAAAGTGTCTTCAATAAATGGTGCTGGGAAAATTGAACAGCTATGTGTAGAAGAATGAATCTCGACCATTCTCTTACACCATACACAAAGATAAACTTGAAATGGATAAAAGACCTCAACTTGAGGCAGGAATCCATCAGAATCCTACAGGAGAACATAGGCAGTATCCTCTTTGACATTAGCCACAGCAACTTATTTCAAGATATGTCTTCAAAGGCAAAGGAAACAAAAGTGAAAATGAACTTTTGGGACTTCATCAAGATGAAAAGCTTCTGCACAGCAAAGGAAACAGTCAAAACAGTCAACAAAACAAAGAGGCAACCCACAGAATGGGAGAAGATATTCACAAATGACACTACAGACAGAGGGCTGATATCCAGGATCTATAAAGAACTCCTCAAACTCAACACACACAAAACACATAATCATGTCAAAAAATGGGCAGAAGACATGAACAGACACTTCTCCAATGAAGACATACAAATGGCTAACAGACACATGAAAACATGTTCATCATCATTAGCCATCAGGGAGATTCAAATCAAAACCACATTGAGATACCAATTTACACCAGATAGAATGGCTAAAATCAACAAGACAGTAAGCAACAAGTGTTGGAGAGGATGTGGAGAAAGGGGAACCGTGTTACACTGTTGGTGGGAATGCAAGTTGGTGCAGCCACTTTGGAAAACAGTGTGGAGATTCCTTAAGAAATTAAAAACAGAGCTACTCTGTGACTCTGCAATTGCACTACTAGGTATTTACCTCAAAGATACTGATGTAGTGAAAAGATGGGCCATCTGTACCCCAATGTTCATAGCAGCAATGGCCACAGTCACCAAACCGTGGAAAAAACCAAGATGCCCTTCAATGGATGAACAGATGAAGAAGATATGGTCCATATATACAATGGAGTATTATGCCTCCATCAGAAAGGATGAATACCCAACTTTTGTATCAACATGGACAGACTGGAAGAGATTATGCTGAGTGAAATAAATCAAGCAGAGAGAGTCAATTATCATATGGTTTTGCTTACGTGTGGAGCATAAGGAATAACACAGAGGTCATGGGGAGATGGAGAGAAGTGAGTTGGGGGAAATTGGAGGGGGAGATAAACCATGAGAGACTGTGGACTCTGAGAAACAAACTGAGGGTTTTGGAGGGGAGTGGGGGCGGTTCGTGAGCCTGGTGGTGGGTATTACTGGTGGTGGGTATTATGGAGGGCATGTATTGCATGGAGCACTGGATGTGGTGCACAAATAATGAATTCTGGAACAGTGAAAAGAAATTTTTTAAAAAGGACAAAAAAAAAAGAGTACATTTACCTTAATGACCACTAAGTAATATATGTAATTGGAATTGCTGTAATATATGGAATTGCTGAATCACTATATTGTACATCTCAAATTGATATGACACTGTATGTTAACTGCACTGGAATTAAAATTTTAGCAAGTGTTATGTTGATTGACTGTCTTCTATCAAAACAAACAAGTGTAAACTAATGTCAACATGACTATTATTTTTGCATATTATACGATAAAATGTGGTCATATGCATGTGAAGGTAATCTACAGTAATTCAGGAAAGTGTTAAAATTATAAATTAATATATAGTTCCCAAGTTATCAAGCTAACAATTTATGCAAAAATCATTAAATCTCTAAAGCAATTAAAATTCTTATTGTTCAAAATTTATAAGGTGTAATAAAAAAGCATTAGACTATAAGTCAGGAATACTAGATTCAAGTACCAGCTCTGAACACAATCAGCTTTGTGCCTCCATCAGGTCACTTAACCCCTTTGAACCTAGGTTTTACTTGAAGTTGAGTCTTGGCAAGACCTTTTAACTACATAACAACTTAACATTTGTTACATTAAATATATTTTCAACAGCTCATGAAAGAGCAGAAAGTTTGTGTGCCCACCTAAACATCACTTTATGAAATTATTGCATTTTAAACTTGTAAATGAAGTCTCTTCCCAAAACTAGTTTCTGTATTTTAGAGTGATTAAATCATTAGCACAAATCCCATAATGGCATTATATTTCCATGACAAGCTTTTATAGCCAACCATTTGTTTCCCTGGTTTTGTGATTTTATGTCTGGCATGGTGAGAGTACATATTTACCTAAGCAAATTTTCTGTCATACAGAATAACCCAATATGTAATACAGACTGAATTTTTTTTCTCACTGGTGTCTGAATACATAAAAAATATCTATAACTCATTTTTTTCACTGAACAAGTTGATAAACATTTGTGGTATGATTTATTATTATTTTCATGATTTGAGGAAAAACTAAGGATTGCCTCCTTTTCTGCATTGTGTCATTAAATCCAAAATAAGGTGTTTATACAAGAGCTTTGCACCATAATGCAAGGAAGTAGATTATAGCCTTTAACAGATTTCACAATATGGAATTACATTTTAACCTGTTTGCAAAATCTGTGCATCAGTTTAAAGATGGGAGAAGGAATAGCAGCCATAATTTCAGAAAGATGGTATAATAAATTCTTCATTATTTATAGTTACAGAGAAACAAAACTGGCATTCTAATAAAATTTTGACTTAATATTACAATGTATTTTGACTCCTAAATGAAATATGATTATGTCTAATGGAATTGAGGAATTCCTTACACACATATATGAGCTGTTTTTCCTCACCTTTATTAAAAATAGGATATTTTTTGTAACTATTTAAATTCCAGTTAGCTAACATACAGTATAATATTAGTTTCAGGTGTACAATATTGTGATTAAAAACGTCAGTATAACACCTGGTGCTCATCACAAGTGCACTCCTTAAACCCCATCGCCTATTTAATCAATCCCACCACCCAACTCCCAATTTGTTCTATATACCTAAGAATCTGTTTCTTGGTTTACTTTTCTTTTTTTTTAATCACTTCACTTGCTTTATTTCTAAAATCCTCATATGAGTGAAATCATGTGGTATTTGTCTTTCTCTGACTGACTTATTTTGCCTATTATAAGACTCTCTAGCTCAATCTATGTCATTGCAAATGGCAAGATTTCATTCTTTTTGATGGCTGAGAAATATCCCATTATATATTATATTTAATATATAAATGTTAAATAATACATAATTAATTATATTACACATAATACAATTACTATATGTATAAATGTGTATTTATATATATAAAGTATATATATATATATATGGTTAAATTATATATATATGGTATTGTGTAGGAAACTGATCCAGTTCCATTCTTCTGCATGCAGTTCTCCAGTTTTTCCAACACCATTTGTTCAAGTGACTGTCTTTTTTCCTTTGTATATTCTTTTCTGCTTTGTTGAAGATTAATTGAACATATAGGTGTGGGTTCATTACTAGGTTTTCTATTATGTTCCATTAAATTACATGTCAATTTTTGTGCCAGTACCATTCTGTTTTTGACCTACAGCTTTGTAATATAATTTGATGTCAGAATTGTGATGTCTACTGCTTTGCTTTTGTTTTTCAGGGTTAGTTTGATTACTTGGGGTCTTTGGTGGTTCCATACAAATTTTAGAATTGTTTCTTCTAGCTCTGTGAAAAATGCTGGTGGTGGTATTTTGATGGGGATTGCATTAAATGTATAGATTGTTTGGGGTAGTTTAGACATTTTAGCAATATTCATTTTTCCAATCCATGAGCATGGAATGTCTTTCCATTTCTTTGTGTCATCTTCAATTTCTTTTATAAGTGTTTTATAATTTTCAGAGTACAGTTCTTACACCCACTTAGTTATGTTTATTTCTAGGTAACTTAATATTTTGGTGCAATGTAAATGGAATTCCTAATTTCTCTTTCTGCTGATTCATTATTGATGTATAGATATACAACAGATTTCTGTACATTGATTCTGTACCTTGTAAATTTACTGAATATATCATTTCTAGTAGTTTTTTTATTGATATCATTCAAGTTTTCTATATATACTGTCACATCATCTGCAAATAGTAAAAGTTTTACTTCTTCCTTACAAATAGGGATGCCAATTTATTTTTGTTGTCTGATTGCTGTGGCTAGGACTTCCAGTACTATGTTGGATAAAAGTGATGAGAGTGGACAACCTTGTCTTCTTTCTGATTTGGGGGGAAAGGCTCTCAGTTTTTCCCCATTGAGGATAATGTTAGCTGTAGATTTTTTCATGTGTGGTCCTTATTATGTTAAGGTTGTTTCCTCTAAACTAACTTTGTTAGAGAACTTTTATCATGAATGGATGTTTACATTGTCAAATGATTTTCTGTATCTATTGAAATGATCATATGGCTCTTTTCCTTTCTCTTATTTATTTGCAAATATTGAACCACTTTTGTAACCTGGGGATAAATCCCACTTGATTATGGTGAATGATTTTTTTAATGTGTTTTTGGATTTGGTTTGCTAGTATTTTCTTGAAGAATTTTGCACTTATGTTCATCAAAGATATTGGCCTGTAGTCCTTTTTTTGTTTGTTTGTTTGTTTGTTTGCTTGTTTGTTTGTTTGTTTTTTGGTGATGTCTGTCTCCTCTGGGCATAAGGGTAAATCTGACCTCATATAATGAATTAGGAAGTTTTCCTTCCATTATTATTTTTTAAAATAGTTTGAGAAGAATAGATATTGGCTCTTCTTTAAATGTTTGATAGAGGGCGCCTGGGTGACTCAGTGAGTTAAAGCCTCTGCCTTAAGCTCAGGTCATGATCCCAGTGTCCTGGAATCAAGTCCCACATGGGGCTCTCTGCTCAGCAGGGAGCCTGCTTCTCCCTCTCTCTCTGCCTGCCTCTCTGCCTACTTGTGATCTCTGTCTGTCAAATAAACAAATAAAATCTTTAAGTAAATAAATAAATACATACATAAATACATAAATAAATGTTTGATAGAGTTCTCCTGGGAAGCTAGCTGTTTGATCCTGGACTTTTGTTTTTTTGGGAGTTTTATGATTACTGATTCAGTTACTTTGGTGGTAATTGGTTTGTCCAAATTTCCTACTTTGTTATATTTCAGTTTTGGTAGTTTATATGTTTCTAGAAATTTATGCATTGCTTCTAAGTTATCTAATGATTTGCATATAGTTTTTTTAATAAAATTCTTATAATTCTTGTATTTCTGTGGTGTTGGTTATTTCTCCTCTCTCATTTCTGATTTTAAATCTGGCTAAAGATTTATCCATTTTACTGATTTTTTTTTCAATCAACTAACTCCTGGTTTCATTGATCTGTTCTATTTTTTTTTTAATCTCCATATCATTTATTTCTTCTATAATCTTAATTATTTTTCTCCCCCCTGCTAGTTTTAGGCTTCAGTTTTTGTTCTTTTTTAAGCTCCTTTAGGTGTGAGGTTAAGTTGTTTATTTGAGATTTTTCTTGCTTCTTGAGGTAGGACTTTAACACTATAAAATTCTTTTCTCTTGGAACTGCCTTTGCCGTATCAAGGTTTGGATATGTTGTATTTTCATTTCCATTTGCTTCCATATTTTTAAAAATTTCTTCTTTGATTTTCTGGTTGACAATTCATTGTTTAGTAGTATGTTTTTTATTATTATTTAAATTCAATTTTCCAACATATAGCACATCATTAGTTTTTGATATAATGTTCAATGATTTTTTAACCTCCATATATTTGTGGCTTTTCCAGATGTTTTTGTGGCTGACTTTTTTTCTTAAGATTTATCTATTTATTTGAGAGAGGGGGGGAGGGAGGGGCAAAGGGGGAGAGAAATCTAAGCAAACTCCATACTAAGTACAAAGCCCAATGAAGGACTCAATTTCACAACCCTGAGATCATGACCTGAGCCAAAATCAAGATTTGGACACTTAACCTACTGAGCCACCCAGGCGCCCCTGTGGTTGACTTCCAGTTCCATAACTTTGTTTTCAGAAAATGTACATAGTATTATTTCGTGTTTCTATAATATGTTGAGGTGTGCTTTGTTACCTAATATGTCATCTATTCTGCTCTTGAGAGGAAATTATATTATGATGCTTTAGGATGGAATTTTCTGAATATATGTGTAAATCCATCTATTTCAGCAGGTCATTTAAAGACAGTGTTTCCTTGTTGATTTTCTCTTTAGTGTATTTGTTCATTGATGTATTTGGGGTTTAAAGTCCTCTACTATTTTTTTTAAGATTTTACTTACTTATTTGACAGACAGAAATCACAAGTAGGCAGAGAGGCAGGCAGAGAGAGAGAGAGGAGAAATCAGGATCTCCGCTGAGCAGGAGATCCCAAGACCCTGAGATCATGACCTGAGCCGAAGGCAGAGGCTTTAACCAACTGAGCCACCCAGGTGCCCCAAGTCCTCTACTATTTTTATATTACTATTGAGTAGTTTCTTTATGTTTGTTATTAACTGGTTTATGTATTTTGGTGCTCCTATTTGGGGTACATAAATATTTATAATTGTTATAAGTTCTTGTTGGATTATCTCCTTTGTTATTATATAGTGTCCTTTCTTGCCTCTTGTCACGGTCATTGTTTTAAAGTCTACATATATTGAATTTAAGAAACAAGAGATGAACATAGAGGAAGGGGGAAAAAGAGAGGAAGGGAAAACATAAGAGACTCTTAACTACAGAGAACAAAGTGAGGGTTGATGGAGGGAGGTTGGTGGTGGATGGTCTAGGTAGGTGATGCATATTAGGAAGGCACTTGTTTGATGAGCACTTGGATTAATATATAAGTGATGAATCACTAATTCTCCTGAAACCAATGTTATACTAAATTTTAACTAACTAGAATTTAAATAAAAACTTGAGTGGTGTCTGGGTGGCTCAGTCAATTAAGTATCCAACTCTTGATCTCAAGCTCTGGTCTTGATCTCAGGGTCATGAGTTTAAGCCTCACATTGTGCTCCACACTGGGCATGAAGCCTATTTAAAAATACATACATACATACATACATACATACATACATACATACATACATAAAAAATTGAAACAAAAAAGTAAAGAAAGTCCATTTTTTCCAATATAAGTATTGCTAATCTGCTTTTCTTTGACATCCATTTGTATGATAAATATTTCTGCATCCCCTTATGTTCAATCTACATGTGTGTATAGGTCTAAAATGAATCTCCTGTAGGTAACATATAGATGGATTTTTTTTTTCTTTATCCATTCTGTCACTCTAGGCTTTTTTATTGGAGTTTTAGTCCATTTTCACTCAAAGTAATTATTGATAGATGTGTATTTATTGCTATTTTGTTCTTCGTTGTGTGGTTATTTTGGTTGTCTTTCTCTGATCTATTCTTCTCTAGCTCTCTTTCATTGTTTGTTGGCTCTCCTCAGTGATATACTTGGATTCCTTTATCTTTATTACCTGCATATCTATTGCTGTTTTTTCATTTGCAGTTACCCTTAGGTTTGTATGTACATCTGCATAGAGCAGTCTATATTCACTTGATGCTTGCTTAAATTTGAACCCATTCTTTACTCCTCTCCTCTACATGGTTTAGGTATATAGTGTCATATTTTGCATTCTTTCATTTTGTTTGTTCCTGTACTGATATTTTCACTCCAAAATTACCCTTTAATATTTCTTGCAGGGTTGGTTTATTGATCTTTAACTCCCTTGTTTTGTTTGGGAAACTCTCTATCCTCTTTATCTTTCCTTCTATGTTGAATGAAAGCTTTGCTGGATAGAGTATTCTTGGATGTAGACTTTTCCCATTTAACATTTTGAATATATCATGCCACTCCATCCTGGCCTGCAAAGTTTCTCCTAAAAAAATCTGCACATATTCTTATGGGGGTTCCCTTGTGTGCAACTGTGTTTTTCTGTCTTGCTGTTTTTTTTTCCTTTATCAGTACATTGTCATTTTAATTATAATGTGTTTTTATGTGGATCTACCTTTTTGTTTGATTGTATTGGGGGGTCTTCTGTGCCTCCTGGCTCTGAATCTGTTGCTTTTCTCAGGTTAGTTTTCAGATATTATCTTTTCAAATAATATCCCCCTTTTCTGTCTCTTCTTCTATAATGTAAATGTTATTAAGTTTGATGAAGTCACCGTGTTCCCTAAGCCTAAGCTGATTCTCATTTTTCATAATTCTATTTTCTCTCTTTTGTTCAGTTTGATTATTATTTTCCTTTAGTCTGATTTCTAGGTCATTAATTCATTCCTCTGCTTCTTCCAGCCTCCTGTTTATTCCACCCAAGCATGTTTCTCATTTCATCTTTTCAACCCTTTATCTCTGCTATATTATTTTTTTATCTCTGTGTTAAGGATATCATTCATCTCTTCCACTTTTTTCTCAAGTCCAGTGAGTATCTGTATGATCATTACTTTAAATTTCTCTATCAGGCATATTACTTATATCTGTTTCACTTAGATCTCTGGCTGTGGCCTTATCTATTATTTCATTTGGGACAAATTCTTCTGTCTTCTCATTTTTGTCTATGTCTCTGTGCCTTTTTGTGTGTTTGGAAAGTCAGCTATGTCCTCTGTTCTTGAGGGTAATGGCCTTATGAAGAAGAGGTCCTGTACTCTGAACTATAGTGTCCCCTATTCCCCAGAGCCTGGCACATCCGGAGTGTCTCAAATGTGTGTTGCATGGACTCTGCTGTTGTGTCCTGGCTCCCTTATCCTTCAGGACAGTCATCTGAAGATGGTCTCCTTGCTTGTTTTTGGAAGTGTTTGGTCCCTGGCCTGAATGTGGCACATTTTAACTAGGTGTGTTCTGGTCTGCTTGTGAAATGAAATCTGTTGCCACTGTTTCTAGAACCAAGGCTCCAGAAAATTTCCATATTGGGAGATACAGTATGAGCCGTGGTTTGGGCCCAACTGTGGGGGTAAAGGGCCTACTTCTCTGGGACTGAGGCAAGCATAACAGGGAAGGGCAGTTCCACCAGAGTATGATGTGGTGGGGCTTGGTATAAGCAAGATGGGTTGTAATTATCTATGCTGTGCTGGTTCCCACAGGTGGCTGTGTTTATGCTGAAGGGTGGGGGAAAGAAATGGCACCTGTCAGTTTCTTTGTTCCAGAAGGGGTATCTCCATGAATCCTGTTCTCTAGAATATGCTCCGAGATGAACAAATAAATAATTTCCCCACTGTTTGTCCCAGGTACTCTTCAGATCAGTGTTTCCAGGCTGTATGTCTCCAAACTGTCTGACCTGCTTGCTCTCAAAGAGCAGCCCAAATGCCTCAAGGCTCTTCCCAAATCAAACCCACTGACCTTTCAAATTCCAAGCTCTAAGCCTCACTGTTTGCCAGAATTCAGGAAATTCAGTCTCTCTAAGTCAAATATTTTGGGGATCTGTTTTCCCTGTGTGCTCCCCAGTGTGCCTTTTGCCCTTCTCTGTGACTGTGGCTCCCTCCCCACAATAGCAGCCACAAACTATTTCTCTCCCAACCATGTCTTCACACTTCCTGCCTTCTTCAATGTAGTCTTTTCTCTAACTTTAGTTGTGAGGTTTGTTCTGCCAGTCTTCAGGTCAATTTCTGGGGTATTTAGGATGATTTGATTGTTATCTAATTGTATTCATCAAACGAGGAAACCTTAGGTCCTCCTACTTCATCACCATCTTCCAGACTCCTTTTTAAAAATTTTTATGAGTACAGTTGACACACAATGTTACATTAATTTTAGGTGTACTATGTATCATTTCCATATCTCAATGCATTCTGTTATGCTCACCACAAGTGTAGTTACAATGTGTAACCATACAATGCTCTTTCAACATTAATGACTATATTCCTCATGCCTATGTTTAACTTGCATGATGTTCATACCTCAGGTTGAAGCCTGTACCTCCCACTCCCTTTCACTCTATTGCCAATCCCCCACTTTATTTCTTTTAGCAACCATCGGTTTGTTCTCTGTATTTATAGAAGTAATTCTGAGTTTGTTTGTTTATTCATTTGTTTTGTTTATTTAGATTCCAAACATGAGTGAAATCATATGCTATTTGTATTCTCGTTCTGATGTATTTTACTTAGCATAATATTCTCTAGTTTCTTCCACGTTGTTGCAAATGGCAAGATCTCATCCTTTTTATGGGTGTGTACATTCTATTTTATATATATACTACATATTCTTTATCCATTCATCTGTCAATGGACACTTATGTTGGCTACTGTAAATAATGTTGCAAGAAACAAGATTGCATACAGCTGCTAGAATTAGTGTTTCTGATTTCTTTGGGTAAATACCCAGTAGTGGAATGGTTGGATGACACGGTATTTTTACTTTTAAGTTTTTGAAGAACCTTCATATTGCTTTTCACATTGGCTGTACCAATTTGCATTCTCTCCAACAGTGCACAAGGGTTTCCTTTTCTCCACACTCTTGCCAACACTTGTTATTTGTTGTCTTTTTTATTTTAGCCATTCTGAAAGGCTTAAGGTGATAACTAATTGTGGTTTTCACTCGCTTTTCCCATATGACTAGTGATGTTGAGCATCTTTTCATGTGTCTATTTTGACACCTGGATGTCTTTTCTGGGAAAGTATCTATTAAGGTCCTCTGCCTATTTTTAAATCATGTGTGTGTGTGTGTGTGTGTTTAATTGTCTAAGTACTTTATATATTTTGGATATTAACTTCTCATCACATATATCATTACATATGCATTTTTCCCATTCAGTATGTTAAGTTACCTTTCTGTTTTGTTGTGCAAAAGCTTTTTATTTTGATGTAGTCCCAATTGTTTATCTCTTGTTTTAGTAGATATATTGGCAGATATATATATACACATATATATGTACATATATGTATGCATACATATGTGTACATATATATGTGTATATATATGCATATATATGTGTATGCATATATATGCATATATATGTGTGTATATATACATAATACATAATATGCATGTATACGCATACATATATATACATATATATATGTATATATATGATATATTGGGAAAATGTTGCTATGGCCAATGTCAATAAATTACTGCTTATATCCCTTCCTAGAATTTTATAGTTTGTTTTAACTTTTATATTTTTAATCTATTTTGAGGGTTTTTTTGTGCATGGTGTTAAAAAGTGGTCCAGTTTTATTCTTTCACATGAAGCTGTCCAGTTTTCCCAGCAAAATTGGCTAAAGAGATGGTCTTTTCTCCATTGTATGTTCTCCCTTGTCACAGTTTAATTAACCATAGAAGCCTGGGAATCTTTCTAGGCTCTCTATTCTATTCCATTAATCTATGTTAATCTATGTTTCTATTTTTGTGTCAATACCATACTGTTTTGATTACTCCAGATTTGTAGTATATTTTGAAAACTATAATTGTGATATCTCCAGCTGTGTTCTTCTTTCGTATGATTGCTTTGGCCTTTTGGAGTCTTTCATAGTTCCATACAATTTTTTTACATTGTTTTATTGAAGTATAATTAACATACAGTATTATATTATTTTCATGTCTACCATATAATGATTTAGCAATTATATACATTATTCAGTGCTGAGTACTAGAAATATAGTTTGAATTTTTTACTTAGATTGTTTTTTCCCTTCCTTTTCTTTTCCTTTCTTTCTTCTTTTTTTTTTTTTGGTATTGAGTTGTATTAAGTTCTTTATATTTTTAGAAATTAACCTATTATAGGATATATCATTTGCAAATATGTTTTTCTATTAAGAAGGTTATCCTTATGTTTCTTAATGGTTTCCTTCACCCTGAAAAAGCTTTTTTAATTTTGGGATAGTCCCAATAGTTTAATTTTGCTTTTGGTTCTTTTGTCAGAAGAGACAGGTTTAGAAAAAATATTTCTGAAGACAATATCAAACAAACTACTGCCTAGGTTTTCTTCTAAGAGTTTTATGGTTTCAGATCTCACATTTACATCTTCAAACCAGTTTGTTTATTTTTGTGTATGGTATAACAAAGTGGTCCAGTTTTATTCTTTTGCATACAGCCACCCAGTTTTTCCAGTATCCTTTGATGAAGAGACTTTCTTTTCCTCATTGTGTATTCTTGCTTTTTTTGTCATAGACTAATCGATTTTATAAGCATGAGTTTATTTCTGTGCTCTCTATTCTGTTCCATTCAATTGTTACAGGTACTAGTTAAAAGTCTTTGTTATTGGCTCCATACAAAGTATTATTTTTCAAAGATTTATTTATTTATTTGAGTGGAGGGAGAAAGAGCATGAGCACAGACAGAAAGAGAGGCAGACTCCCTGCTGAGCAGAAAGCCCAGTGTGGGGCTCGATCCCAGGACCATGAGATCATGATATGAGCCAAAGGCAGACACTTAACTGACTGAGCCACCCAGGCGGCCCACAAATTATTATTATTTCTTCCACTTTTGTGAAAAATGATGTTAGTACTTTGATAAGGATTTCATTAAATCTCTAAATTGATTTGGGTGATATAAACACATTAACAATACTGATTCTTACAATCCATGAGCACTGAATATCTTTCCATTTGTGTCATCTTCAGTTTTTTTCATGAACATTTTATAGTTTTCAATGTACAGGTTTTTCATTTCCCTGGTTAATTGTCTTCCTAGGTATTTTGTGTTTGTGTGCAATTCTAAATGGAATTGTTTTCTTAATTTCATTTTGTGCTACTTTGCTGTTAGTGTATAGAAACAATAATGATTTCTGGGTATTAATTTTGAAACCTGCAACTTTACTGAATTCGTTTAGTACTTCTAATAGTTTTCTGGTGCAGTGTTTAGAATATTCTTTTTTTTTAGATTTTATTTAAATTTGTTAGTTAACATATAGTGTATTAGTACTTTCAGAGGTAAAATTTAGTGATTCATCAGTTCCATATAACACCCAGTGATCATTACATCAAGTGCCCTCCTTAATGTCCATAACCTAATTCCCCCAACCCCCCACATCCCTCCAGCATCCCCGTTTTTTTCCCTATAGTTAAGGGTCTCTTATGGTTTGTATTCCTCTGTTTTTATCTTATTTTATTTTTCCTACCCTTCCCTTATGTTCATCTGTTTTTTTTTTCCTTAAATTCTACATATAAGTGAAATCATATGGTTTTTGTCTTACTGACTTATTTCACTAAGCATAATACTCTCTAGTTCCATCCATGTCATTGCAAATGGCAATATTTCATTTTTTTATGCCTGAGTAATATTGCACTTCTGCGTTTATTGAAATAATCATTTTTTAATCTTTTGTTTTGTAGCTGTGTTGTAATCTGTTGATTGATTTGTGAATATTGAACCACTCTTGCATCCATGGAAGAAAACTCAGTTAATCATGGTAAATATTTTTTAATATATTGTTGAATGCTGTTAGCTAATATTTTATTGAGGATTTTTGCACCTATATTTGTTAGGGATATTGACCTGTGGGATTTATCAATTTTATTTACTTTTTCAATAAATCAGGTCTTAGTTTCATTGATCTTTTCTATTGTTTGTTTTGTTCTGTTTTAGTCTCTATGTCATTTATTTGTGCTGTAATATTTATTATTTTCTTTTTTTAAGATTTTATTTATTCATTTGAGAGAGAGAGAGAGAGAGAGAAAGAAAAAAGGAAGAGAGTACACATGCATGGGGAGAGGCAGAGAGAGAGAAGTAGACTTCCCACTGAGCTGGAAGCCCAAGGTGGGGCTCTATTCCAGGACCTGGAGATCATGACCTGAGATGAAGGCAGGCACTTAACCATCTGAGCCACCCAGATGACTAAATCTTTATTATTTTCTTCCTTCTACTCATCTCGGGATTTTTTTTAATTTCCTTTAGGTATAACATTAGATTGCTTATTTGATCATTTTGCTTTTTAAAAGATTTCATTTATTTATTTGACAGAGAGAGAGAGATCACAAGCAGGCAGAGAGGCAGGTAGAGAAAAAGGGGGAAGCAGGCTCCCCGCTGAGCAAAAAGCCCAATGTGGGGCTTGATCCCAGGACCCTGAGATCATGACCTGAGCCAAAGGCAAAGGCTTAACCCACTGAGCCACCCAGGCAACCCTGATCATTTTATTTTTTGAAGTAGGCCTGTATTGCTATATATTTTCCTCTTAAAATATCTTTTATTGAATTTGAAAGATTTTTGATCATTGTGTTTTCATTTTCCTTCCTTCCATGGATTTTTTTTATTTCTTGTTTGATTTCTTTGTTGATCCATTGGTTGTTTAGCAACATGATTAGCCTCTATATGTTTCTGTTTTTCTTGTTATTGAGTTCTACATTTATACTGTTGTGGATAGAAATGACACATGGTACTTTTTTAGGCAAGATAGCAGAGGAGTAGGAGACCTAAATTTTGTCTGGTCCCAAGAATTCAGCTGGATAGTTATTAAACCACTCTGAACACCTACAAACTCAACAGGATATTGAAGAAAAGAATAGCAGCAGTTCTATGAACAGTAAAACGACTACTTTATGGAAGGCAGGATGAGCAGAGAAGTGAATCCAAGGGTATATGGGAAAACAGACTGCAAGGGGAGGGGACAGCTCCAGGCAAGTGGTAGACCAGTAGAACACAAAATCGTAACTTTTAGAAGTCTGCTCCACTGAGGGACATCACTTCTGAGGCTAAACAGGAGTGGAGCCCTCAGTGGGACAGTGTGGTCTCAGGACCCTTGGGATTATAGAAAGATGAGAGGAGTCTGAGTGTAGCAGAGCTCCCAGGTATTGGAGCAGGAAAGCCAGCTGCAAAGATGGAGCTGAAGAGTGGACTTTCATGTCAGGATTGCCATAAACTGTGATCTCCAGCATGATCAGGCCACTGGTCTTTGAGTAGGAACCCCACAAGTAGCAGATTGAGGGAGACCACTTCTTCCTCCACCAGAAAGCAGCACAGGAGCACACTGAAGGAATCTACTGGGTTTGGAGACTCCAAATGGGGCTGTGTGCCAGAGATAGAAACACTTGGTCAGAGGAGCCTGTGTGGCTCAGTCATTAAGCATCTACCTTCAGCTCAGGTGATGATCCCAGGGTCCTGTTATTGAGCCCGTCATTGGGCTCCATGCTTGGCAGAAAGCCTGCTCCTCCCACTCCCACTCCCCATGCTTGTGTTTCCTAACTCACTGTGTCTCTCTCTGTCAAATAAATAAATAAAATCTTAAAAAAGAGAAGAAAAGAAAATACACTCTCAATCACAGCTTGAGTGAGCTTGGAGTGCAGCCAGAGATAAGGGAGAGAGGAATGATTGATTGCTGTTCACTGAAGTGGGGGCGCCGAGCTATCAGTTCCTCAGGGACCAGACATTGGGAGGCCACCATTTTTATTCTCATCCTCCAAAGCTGTATGGAAAGGCTTCAGGCCAAAAATCTACCAAGAGCAAACCCAAGCAGTTTATTTATATTGACCTCTGGCAAGGGCAGTGCAATTCTGCCTTGGGCAAAGACATTTGAAAATTACTGCAAGAGGCCCCTCCCTCAGAAGATCAGCAAGAACATCCAGCCAAGACCAAGTTTACTGATCAATGAGAACTGCAAAATACAAGTGCCGGGAATAGAGTAGATAGAATTTATGGCTTTCCCCCCATAATTCTTTAGTCTTTCAAAGTTATTTTTTTAATTTTCATTGTTTTTTTCTATTTTTTAATTTTTCCTCTTTCCTATTTTAACCTATTTTAACTATTTTATCTTATCAATACCTTTTTAAAAATCTTTTATATGTTTCACTTTAATATTCATATTCTATCCCTTCATTGTATTTAACCTTATTTTTTGTATACATATAAGTTTTTCTTTCTTTAAAATTTTGGTATACAGTTTCTTCTAACAAACCAAAATACACCCTAAATCTAGCATATGGCTTTGTTCTAGTCTCCAGCCTGATCATATTCTCTCCTTCTTTTTTCTTTTTTCAACAAAATTCTCTTATTAATTCTTTTTAAATTTTTTTTTATTTTCATCTTTAGAGTCATAATACAGCCCTTCATCATGTTTACCCTTATTTTTGTATATATATAAGCCTTTTTTTCTTTAAAATTTGGGGAGGCAGTTTCTCCTAACAGACCAAAATACATCCAAAATCAAGTGTGTGGCTCTGTTCTATTCACTGGACTAATCATATATTTTTTCCCTTTCATCTCCCCCCGCACCAGCCCCAGTCTTTGGTCTCTTCTGTTTTGGTCAGTGTATATTTTTTCTGGGGTTGTTTCTACTCTTTTAGCATTTTTTTCCTCTCATTCATCTGTTCTTCTCAGGAAAAAATCATGGAGTGGAAAAACTCACCTCAAAAAAACAAAAACAAAAACTAGAGGCAATACCAACTGCTAGGGACTTAACCAATACAGACATTAGTTAGATGTCAGAACTAGAGTTCAGAATAACTATTATAAAGTTGCTAGCTGGGCTTGAAAAAAAGCATAGAAGATACTAAGGAATCCTTTTCTACAGAAGTAAAAGAACTAAAAGCTAACCAAGTTGAAATTTAAAAAGCTATTAGTGAGATGCAATCAAAAATGGAGGCTTTTACTGCTAAGATACATGAGGCAGAAGAGAGAATTAGTGATATAGAAAACCAAATGATGCAGAATAAAGAAGCTGAGAAAAAAAGATAAACAAATACTGGATCATGAGGGGAGGATTTGAGAGATAAGTGATGCCATAAGATAAAACAATATTAGAATAATTGGGATTCCAGAAGAAGAAGAAGGAAAAAAGAGGGGCAGAAGTTATATTGGAGAAAATTATATCAGAGACTTCCCTAATTTTGTGAAGGAAACAGGCATCAAAATCCAGGAGGCACATAAAACCCCCCGCAAAATCAATAAAAATAAATTAACACCCAGTCGTCTAATAATAAAACTTACAAGTCTCAGTGACAAAGAGAAAATCCTGAAAGCACCTTGGGACAAGAGGTCTGTAACCTAGAATGGTAGAAATAGTAGATTGGCAGCAGACCTATCCACAGAGACCTGGCAGGCCAGAAAGAACTGGCATGATCTATTCACATCACTGAATGAGAAAAATATGGAACCAAGAATACTATATCCAGCTAGGACATCATTGAAAATAGAGGAGAGATAAAAAGCTTACAGGACAAACAAAAAATAAAAGAATTTGCAAACACCAAACCAGCCCTACAGGAAATATTGAAAGGGGTCCTCTAAGCAAAGGGAGAGCCTAAAAGTAACATAGACCACAAAGGAGCAGAGAAAATATACAGTAAGAGTCACCTTACAGGCAATACAATGGCACTAAATTCATATCTTTCAATAGTTACTCTGAATGTAAATGGGTTAAATTCCCGAATCAAAAGACACAGGGTATCAGAATGGATTAAAAAGACAAAATAAAACAAAACTAAAAAACAAGACCCATTGATATGCTGTCTGAAAGAAACTCATTTCTAACCAAAGACACCACCAGATTTAAAGTGAGGGTGTAGAAAACAATTTACCATGCTAATGGACATCAAAAGAAAGCTAGGGTGGCAATCCTTATATTAAACAAATTAGATTTTAAGCCAAGGACTATAATAAGAGCTGAGGAAGGACATTATATCATACTTGAAGGGTCTGTCCAACAAGAAGATCTAACAATTTTAAATATCTATGTCCCTAATATGGGAACAGCCAATTATATAAACCAATTAATAAAAACAATCAAAGAAACACATTGACAATAATACAATAATAATAGGGGTCTTTAATGCCCCACTTCACTGAAATGGACAGATCATCTAAGCAAACGATCAACAAGGAAATAAAGGCTTTAAAAGACACACTGGACCAGATGGTCATCAAAGATATATTCAGAACATTCCATCCCAAAGCAATAGAATGTACATTCTTTTCTAATGCACATAGAACATTCTCCAGAATAGATCACATCCTGGGTCACAAATCAAGTCTCAACCAGTAACAAAAGTTTGGGATCATTCCTGCATGTTTTCAGACCACAATGATTTGAGACTAGAACTCAACCACAAGAGGAAAGCTGGAAAGAACTCAAATATGTGTAAGCTAAAGTGAAATACAAGCAAGCCTTTCTCAAGAAATAAGAGGTCTCTGGAAGAGATTATGCTGAGTGAAATAAGTCAAGCAGAGAGAGTTAATTATCATATGGTGTCACTTATTTGTGGAGCATAACAAATAACACGGAGGACATGGGGAGATGGAGAGGAGAAGGGAGTTGAGAGAAATTGGAAGGGGAGGTGAACCATGAGAGACTATGGACTCTGAAAAACAACCTGAGGGGTATTGAAGGGGCGGGGGGTGGGAGGTTAGAGGAGCCAGGTGGTGGGTTTTAGGGAAGGCACGTATTGCATGGAGCACTGGGTGTGGTGCAAAAACAATGAATACTGTTACGCTGAAAAGAAGTAAAAATAAGTTGAAAAAAAAGAAATAAGAAAGGTCTCAAATACACAACTTAAGCCTACACATAAATGAGCTGGAGAAAGAACAGGAAATCAAGCCTAAACCCAGCAGGAGAAGAGAAATAATAAAGATCAGAGGAGAAATCAATGAAATAGAAAACAAAAGAACAGTAGAATAGATCAATGAAACTAGGAACTGGTTCTTTGAAATAATTAATTAGATTGATAAACCCCTGGCCAGACTTATAATTGAAAGGACCAATATTAATAAAATCATGAATGAAAGAGGAGGGATCACAACCAACACCAAAGAAATACAGTTATGAAAACGTATTACTAGCAACAATATGCCAGCAAATTTGATAATCTAGAAGAAATGAATGCATTCCTAGAGATGTATAAACTACCAAAACTGAACCAGGAATAAATAGAAAACCTGAACAGACCCATAAGCAGTAAGGAGTTTGAAGCAGTCATCAAAAATCTTCCAACGAACAGGAGCCCAGGGCCAGAAGGCTTCCCAGGGGAATTTTACCAAACATTTAAAGAAGAATTAATACCTATTCTCCTGAAAGTGTTCCAAAAAATAGAAATGGAAGGAAAACTTCCAAACTTATTTTATGAGGCCAACATTACCTTGATCCCAAAACCAGACGAAGATCCCATCAAAAAGGAGAATTACAGACCAATGTCCATGATGAACATGTATGCAAAAATTCTCACCAAAATATTAGCCAATAGGATCCAAAAATACATTGAAAGGATTATTCAACATGACCAAGTGGGATTTATTCCTGGGCTGCAAGTTTGGTTCACCATCTACAAATCAATCAATGTGATACAATACATTAATAAAAGAAAGAACAAGAACCATGTGATATTCTCAGTAGATTATGAAAAAGCATTTGACAAAGTGAAGCATCCTTTCTTGATCAAAAGTCTTCAAAGTGTAGGAATAGAGGGTACATACCTCAATATCATCAAAGTCATCTATGAAAAACCCATAGCAAATATCATTCTCAATGGGGAAATACTGAGAGTTTCTCCCCTAAGGTCCAAAACAAGGGAGGGCTTTCCAATATCACCCCTGCTATTCAACATACTACTAGAGGTCCTAGCCTCAGCAATCAGACAACAGAAAGAAATAAAAGGCATCTGAACTGGCAAAGAAGAAGCCAAACTCTCACTCTTTGCAAATGATATGATACATTATGTGGAAAACCCAAAAGACTCCACTGCAAAACTATTTGAACTCGTAGAGGAATTCAGTTAAGTGTCAGGATATAAAATCAATGGACAGAAATCAGTTGCATTTTTATACACTAACAACAAGACAGACGAAATAGAATTTAAGGAGTGGATCTCATTTATAATTGCACCCAAAACCATGACATCTAGGAATAAATCTAACCAAAGAGACAAAGAATCTGTACTCAGAAAACTTTAGAGTACTCATGAAAGAAATTGAGGAAGACACAAAGAAATAGAAAAATGTTCCATGTTCATGGATTGGAAGAAAAATATTGTTAAAATGTCTATGCTACCTAAAGCAATCTACACATTTTATGCAATCTCTGTCAAAATACCATGAATTTTTTTCAAAGAAATAGAACAAATAATCCTAAAATTTATATGGAATCAGAAAGACCCCCAAATAGCCAGAGGAATGTTGAGAAACAAAAACAAAGCTGGTGGCATCACAATTCTGGACATCAAGCTCTACTTCATAAAGGCAAACTATGGAAAGAGCCTAGCTGTCCATCAACAGATAAATGGATAAAGCAGATACAATGGAATACTGTGCAGCCATCAAAAACCTCTGAAATCTTGCCATTTGCAACGACATGGATGGAACTAGAGGATAATATGCTAAGCAAAATAAGACAATAAAAGACAACTATCATATAATCTCACTGATATGAGGCATGTGAGAGACGAGACAGAGGTTCATAGGGGAATGGAGAGAAAAATGAAACAAGATGAAACTAGAGAGGAAAACCATAAGAAACTTAATCTCGGGAAACAAACTGAGGGTTGCTGGAGAGAAGGGATGAGGTGACTGGGTGATGGACATTGGGGAGGGTATGTGCTATACTGAGTACAGTAAATTGTGTAAGACTGATGAACCATACACATGTACCCCTGAAACAAATAGTACCTTATGTTAATTTATATATATATATATATATATATATATATATAAGAAATGATGTATGGTATATCTTCAGTCTTTTAAATTTATTGATACTTGTTTTGTGGCCAAATATGTGATCTATTCTGGACAAAGTTTCATGTGCATGTGAAAACAATGTTGTTTTTGGATGGAATGTTCTGTATATATCGATTAAGTCTACCTGGTCTAATGTGTCATTGAAACATTGTTTCCTTGATGGTTATCTGATCTATCCATTGATATAACTCTGGTGTTAAAGTCCCCTATTTTTATTTTATTACCATTAATTTCTTCCTCTATGTATGTTAATATTTGCTTTATGTATTTAGGTGCTTCAATGTTGGGTGCATAGATATTTAAATTTGTTATAGTCTCTTATTGGATTGCTCTCTTTATTATGCAGTGGCCCTCTTTGTGTCTTGTTACAGTTTGTATTTTAAAATTCTTTTTGTTTGATGTAAGTATTACTACGCTGGCTTTATTTATTTTTCTGCTTACATTTTATGGTAATTTTTTTGCATACCTTCATTTTCTGTCTGTGTTTCTTTAGATTTGAGGTCAATCTCTTGTAGGAAGCAAATAGCTGGGTCCCCCCCCCCCCATACAATTAACTTGTGTCTTTGATCGGAGTATTTAGGCTATTTACAATTAAGGTTATTATTCATAGGTAAGAGGTTACTGCCATTTAATTTTTTGGGGTTGTTTTTGTACTTCTTCTCTGTTCCTTTCTTCTCTCATTGCCTTTATTTGTGATTGAAGAGTTTATATAATATTATATTATGCATTATTTTTATTTTTTGTGTATCTATAATAGATTATGGGTTTGTTTTTACCATGAGCTTAATGTATAACATCCGAAATGTATAGCAGTCTATATTCAGTTGATGATCATTTAAGTTCAAATATATTTAAAAAAAAACTTTTTTTAAACTTCTTTCTCTGTTTTTTAGGTATGTGTTATATATTATATCTTTTGTAATAAAACTTTTCTTACTTCTAATTATGACTTTTAATTTCTACTGATAGAAGCCCCTTTAACATTTTTTGAGACTGGCTTGATGGTGATAAAATCCTTTAATTTTCATTTGTCTGGAAAATTCTTTCCTTCAATTCTGAATGATAACCTTGATGGGTAGAGTATTCTTGGTTGTAGGTTTGGGGTTTTTTGTTTTGTTTTGTTTTTTCCTTATAGCACTTTGAATGTACCATGCTACTCTCTCTGACCTACAAAATTTCTGCTGAAAGTTCAGCTGATAGTTTTACAGGGTTTCCCTTGTACTCAACTCATCTTGTTGCTTTTATCTTTTTTTTTTTTAATTTTATAACTTTTGACATTTCAAGTATTGTGTCACATTGTAAACCTCCTTGGGTTTATCTTGTTTGGAAGTCTATGCTTCTCAAACTTAAATGTCTATTTCCTTCTCTAGGTTAGAAAAGTTTTAAGCTATTATTTCTTCAAATAATTTTCAGCCCCTTTAGCTTCTTCTTCTGGGGCCTCTATAATGTGAACGTTTGCTGGATGTTGTCCAAGGTTTTCCTTAAAATGTCTCCATTTTAAAAATTCTTTTCTCTTATAGATATATACCACATCTTCTTTATTCATTCATCTATGGATGGACATCTGGGCTCTATCCATAGTTTGGCTATTGTGGACATTGCTGCTATAAACATTGGGGTGCACAATGGAATTTTACTCAGCCATTGAAAAAATAAAATCTTACCATTTGCAATGACATTGATGGAAATAGAGGGTATTATGCTAAGCGAAATAAGTCAATCAGAGAAAGACAACTATCTTGTGATTTCACTCATATGTGGAATTTAAGAAACCAAACAGAGGATCATAGGGGAAGGGAGGGAAAAATAATATAAGATGAAATCAGAGAGGAAGACAAACCATAAGATACTCCTAACTATAGGAAACAAACTGCCAGAGGGAAGGTGAGGGGGATGGGGTAACTGAGTGATGGGAATTAACAAGCACATGTGATGTAATGAACAGTGGGTGTTATAGGCAACTGATGAATAGCTGAACTCTGAAATTAGTGATACACTACATGTTAATTAATTGAATTTGAATAAAATAAAATTTTAAAAAATAAATAGAAATTATTTTCTTTTTGCCATTCAGTGTGGTCGCTTTCCATTATTCTGTCTTCCAGATGGTTGATACATTCTTCTGCATTCACTAATCTATTGTTGTAATACTGTATTGTATATTTAATTGCAGCTATTGTATTCTTCAATTCTGATTAATTATTTTTTATATTTTCTATCTCTTAATTGAAGTTCTCATTGACCTCTTCCATTTTTCTCTTTAGTCTAATTACCAGGCATATTGCTTATCTCCACTCCATGTAGTTCTTTTTTTCTTTTCCCTGAGGTATTCATGTTCCTTTTTTTCTTTTTAGCATATTTCTTAGCTTCCCCATTTTGCTTGACTTTTTGTGTTTGTTTATATGGATTAGGTGAAGCAGCTACTCCTAAACTTAAAAGAAAATGGTCTTATATGTGGTTATCCCCTATGTAAATCTTGTGTGCTTCATGAATTTTGCTGAATGGCTAGAACTGTGGCTGGTGTGGGCTGGCGCTCATGGGCCACTCTGCTGTGGCTGTCCTGATGTGGTGGCCAGATATGACAAGATAATGGGCCAGGGCCAACTTGAGGCTCTCCACACAAGCCAGGTGAAACTGAGTGCATGCAAGCCAAGGGGTCCATGTACTTTCCACCCTAGAGGACCATGGAAGGACAGTTAAAACTGAAGTGGGTACAGGTCCATGTAGCCTTGTAGTCCCTGGGCTCTCCATGTAGAACATGCCCTGGCAGGACAGTTTAAGATGAATTGTGTACAAGCTTGGGTGTCCTGAGGCTCTATGTGCAAAGGGAAACTTAGCAGAATAGCTAAAGCTAGAGTGGATGTAAACTGAGGTTTTCTGAGGTTCTCCACAAAGAAGGTGCCCTGGAGACCTGGCTACAGCTGAGAAAGGGTGGAGGCCAGGAGTTCCCAGGCCTCTTTGCAGCATGCACCCTAGCAGGACAGGTAAATCTGAAGTCAATGAAGGCTGCAGGTCCTGGAGTTATACACACTGAGAACACCCTGACAGGACAGGTGAAGCTGAAGTGGGTTCAAGCCAAGTTGTGCCAGGACACTCCATGCAGGGGGTGTCCTGGGATGGTGGCTGGAGCTGAGGTAGTTTTCCGGCTGGGAGGTCCCTGGGCTCTCTGAACAGAGTGTGCCCTTAGAGGGTAGCTGAAGCTGAAATACATGCATTATGGGGGGTGCCAGTGTTCTCTGCACAGTGGGCACTTTGGCAGAATGGCTGAAGCTGAAGTGCATCAGAGATGGGATGTTCCAAGACTCTTCCCAGAGGAGGTGCCCTACAGGTATGGCTGAAGCCAATGTGGGGTACAGGCCAGGGTCCTGTGGCACTCCATGCAGGGGTTCCCCTGGAAGGACAGCTAAAGTTCAGTGGGCAAAGATCAGTGTGGTGTCATGGTTCTCCATATTGAGCTAATTTTTGCAGGAGAGTTTAAACTAAAGTGGGCACAAGCTAGGGTGTCCTGGGTGCTCATCACAGAGGGAACCCTAACTAGATGACTGGCTAAGTCTGTGACCAACATTCAGTACAGGCAAAAGATTCCTGCCTGGGTTAGGGATTCTGGAGTGCTTTTTACAAGGAGCACCTTGGCCAGGTGTCTGGTTCTGAAGCAAGTGTCATCCAGGAGGTCTGGGAGCACTCTGGGCTGGGGTGACCTAACAAAAATCTGAATCCAAAGTAGTGTGGCCCGTAGGGTTCTTGGGTACTTTGTAAATATGTCACCTTGTCACAAAAGCTGGAGCTGTAATGAGTGCTAATCAGGGGTGTCCTGGTGCTCAACATCCTGTGGCCACCTTGTTGGGATGGCTGGGGCTGGTGCGTGCTAGGGGCTTGGGTCTTACTGAAGTGACAGTCCAGTTAGGGCACCCAGACCCTGCACTTGTCTGAGCTTTCAAGGTGGATGGGGAACTTAAAACATTTCCATCAGCCCCTTCTACCCAGAGAACATTCCAGCAGTTCCCCACCATTTGGTGGAGTTCTAAGTCTGGCTTTTTTATATGCTAGCTGTTCTTGTAACCTTTTTTTTATCTGTGCTTCAGAGTGTTTGGGGCTGGTGTGGGGTAGGGACCTAGGGTTTGGTGAAGCAAGCCAGCTATGACATCTGGGACTTGCTCCACTTTGCACTTTCAAGGTGAAAGGGAAGTGTAAACCATGTTGCTAACCAGTTTCTTTGACTAGAAGAGAGTTCCAAAATCCCCTCCACCATTTGTTGGAGTTCTAGGGTTGTATCTTTTATCAACTAGTTGCTCTTGTAAACGTGGCTTCTTTTCTGCACCCAAACAAAAGACAGAAAAGTCCATGCCTGGTCCCTCTGACACTGTTTTTCAAACATTGATAGTGGGTGGTCTCCTTTGTTACTGTGTCTTCATCTCTCTTGCTTTTTTCCTTTTACTGTTCTCTCTATATTTCGTTATGCAGAAGCTGTTCATCCAGTCCTCAGTTCTTTTTCAGGAGTAATTGCTCTATAAAAAGGCATAGGTTGGTGTGTTCCATAGAGGAGTTTATTTTAGGGTCTTCATACATCATTACTTTGGTCCAGAACTATAAGTGTTTTTAGATATTTTTAGATTTTATTTATTTATGAGAGAGAGAAAGAGAGAGCTTTAGAGGCAGAAAGCATGAGCAGGGTAAGAGGAAGAGGAAGAACCAGACCTCCCACTGAGCAAGGAGCCTGATGTGGGACTTGATCCCAGGACCCTGGGATTACCATAATTGAGTTAATTAATACATCAATCATCAAGCTGTTGTTCATACCACCATAGTGTATACTTGGTACTTTCTGAGAATAAATCTTCAACATTCTCACCACAAAAGAATTCTTAATTTTTTTGGTGAAAACATTAATGTGCAAGAATATAGGTTTTCCAAATTTCTTTTAAGAGTAATGTGAGCAAAAGTTTGAAGATCATTGTTTAAGCACTCAAGTGCATTAAAAAAATTGTTAAAAATGCAAAGTTGCCATTCTGCTAAAAGTGTTTCTAATTCAATGGGTTTGTGCTTGGAGTTTAGAAACCTATCCCTTTAAGAAGCTTCTGATAAAATTCTAAAGTTAGTTTCTTTTCATAAAGCTTTGAGAAATGCTGTTTCTGTAACTTAATCTATTTATTCTATCTGACTTGCTCCTAAAATTTCAGACATGGTTGAATAACTGTTCTATTCATGGTCTCTCTGACATATTTACTCCCAAAAGACTAGTATTTAAAGAACTTTAACATATATCAATTTAAAAATTAGAGAATATAGATTGATTTAGGCATTCCAATCATTGTAAAGTGGGCTTAAATCCTTACAAATCTTCATAATGTGCTAAAACACAAATCACCAATCAACTATTTCTACATTAACATAGTATCTGGAAAATATTACCTTTGTCTTATTTTTGTTTGACTGATAAGTAAAGGAGAAAATGCAGTAAGTTGTATTCTACATAGCATAAACTACTAGTATTTGAACCTGATAAAAAAAAAGTTCTATTTTATTATTTTCATGAAATTCCTATGTGTTTCACTATTTTCTTTTTTTTTAAAGATTTTATTTATTTATTTGACAGAGAGAGAGAGAGATCACAAGTAGGCAGAGAGGCAGGCAGAGAGAGGTGGGGGAAGCAGGCTCCCTGCTGAGCAGAGAGCCCGATGTGGGGCTCAATCCCAGGACCCTGAGATCATGACCTGAGCCAAAGGCAGAGGCTTAACCCACTGAGCTACCCAGGCACCCCTGTTTCACTATTTTCAATGTGAATGTGATCTAATTATCTATCTTCTTACCTGTATGAGTGATAATGTCAGACTTATAAAGGATGATGATCATCACTGTTAATCTTTGCTAAGCCACCTACTTTTTTAAGGCTTTTATTTAAATTCCAGTTGGTTAACATACAGTCTAATAGTTTCAGTTGTACAATATAGTAATTCAACACTTCCCTATAACACCCAGTGCTCATCACAAGTACACTCCTTAATCATCATCACCTATTTAAATATTACATCTTCTTTATTCATTCGTCTGTCAGTGGACATCTGGGCTCTTTCCACAATTTGCCTATTGTAGGCATTGCTGCTATAAATATCAGGGTGTATGTATCCCTTTAAATTAGTGTTTGTGTATTCTTTCGGCAAATTCCCAGTAGTGCAATTGCTGGATCATAGGGTTGTTGTGTTTTTCACCTTTTGAGGAACCTCCATACTCTTTTCCAGAGTGTCTGTACCATGTTGCATTCCCACTAAAAATATAAGAGGGTTTCCCTTTCTCCACATCCTTGTCAACACCCATTGGTTCTTGTGTTCTTGATTTTAGCCATTCTGACTGGTGTAAGGTGATATTGAACTGATTTTGATTTGTATTACCCTGATGATCACTGATGCTGAGCATCTTTTCATGTGTCTGTTGACCATCCGTATATCTTCTTTGGAAAATCAAATCACCACATATGCACTTTAAATACATAAAATTTTATCTGTCAATTATACTTTGATAAAGCTGAGAAATGATACTTTAAAATTGTAATAGCTAATAAATTGATTAACAACTTTAAGGAATTTTGAATATTATTACTTCTGGTGTATTTTTTATACTAGCATATTAAATAAAATAGTTTATAGATCCAGATTATTTAAGTAACTTATGATTTGATATCCACTATATCATTTAAAGGCTTGACTTTTATAGCCATAAATTATTACATTTTCTCATTGAAGTATATTTTTAATTTTCTTAATTAATTTTATATTCTAATGTAATAGTATTTTTAAAAATCTTGTATTATGGACAATTTAAAACCAACATAAAAGAAGATATAATATTGTAATTAGCCCTCATTGCACAATATTTAGCTTCAATAATTACCAGGATATGGGCAAACATGTTTCATATATACATCCAGTCAGTTTTTTCTAATTGTATTAATTTTAAAGTAAACCCAAGACATCATGTTATTTTATATATAAATATATATGTATTTATTTCTTAAAAAATAAGGACTGCTTTTTAAATACACCACAATCCATTCCAAAGCATTAAAAATAACAATAATTCCTTAATATAATCAAATATATGGTCATTGTTAAAATTTTCTTGCTTGTCTCATAGATATGTGTGTACATTTTAAGTTTGTTGAAATAGGATCAAATTAAATCCACACATTACTTAAAAAATCAACAAAATGAAAAGAAAACCTATGGGGGAGAATATTGTAAACTGTATATCTGATAATGACATATGTAAAGAATACTACTACTCAACAGCACAAAAGTAAAATAATACAATTAAGAAATGGGCAAAAGAATATTGACCACCCTTGAATCCCAGGAATAAATCCCATGTGATCATAGTGTATGGCTTATTTTAAAGATTTTATTTATTTGAGAGAGAGAAAGTACACATGAGGAGGGGAGGGACAGACAAAGAAACAAACTCCCCATTGAGCAGGGAGCCTGACACAGGGCTTGATCCCAGGACTCTGGGATCATGACCTGAGGCAGATGCTTAAATGGACTGAGTCACCCAGGTATCCTGGTGTATGACATTTTAAATGTATTTTGGGATTTAGTTTGCTAATACTTTGTTGAGAATTTTTGCATCTATATTTGTGAGAGATTTTGGCCTGTTGTTCTCTTTTCCATGGGGCCTTTATCTGGTTTTGGTGTCAGGGTGATACTGGCCTCATAGAATGAATTTGGAAGTTTTCATTCCTTTTGTAGTTTTTGTAATAGAGAAGAATGGGTATTAACTCTTCTTTAAATGCTTGGTAGAATTCACCTGTGAAGCTATCTGGTCCTGGACTTTTGTTTTAATTACCGATTCAATTTCATTACTAGTAATTGGTCTGTTTAAATTTTCTATTTCTTTCTGCTTTTAGTTTTGGCAGTTTTTATGTTTCTAGGAATTTTCCCATTTCTCCTAAGTTGTCCAATTAGTTGGCATACAGGTTTTCATAATATTGTGTTGCAATTGCTTGTATTTCTGTGGTGTTGGTTGTTATTTCTCCTGTTTTATTAGTAAATTTGTTTATTTTGATCCTTTTACTTCTTTTAATGAATCTTGCTAGAGGTTTATCAATTTTGATCTTTTCAAAGAGCCAACTCCTGGTTTCATTGATCTCTTCAATTGTGGATAAGTGTGATACATCACATCAATAAGAGAAAGGATAAAAACCATATGATCATTTCAAAATATGCAGAAAATGCATTTGATAAAGTACATCCATCCATGATAAAAACGCTCTGCAAAGTAGGTCTAGAGGGAAGATATCTCAACATACAAAGGGCCATTTATGAAAAACCTACAGCCTACACTATACTCAGTGGTGAAAAACTGAGAGCTTTTCCCCTAAGGTCAGAAACAAGACAAAGGTGATCACTCTCACTGCTTTTACTCAACATAGTACATGAATTCCTAGCCACAGCAATTAGACAACATAAATAAATAAAAGGCATCTCAACTGATAAGGAAGAAGGAAAACTCTCATTATACGCAGATGACATATTACTATATATTAAAAAAACCTAAAAACTACATGAAAAACTACTAGAACTGATCAATGAATTCAGTAAAGTTGTGGGATACAAAATAAATGTGCAGAAATCTGTTGCATTCCTATACAATAATAATGAATCAACAGACAGAGAAATTAAGAATCCCATTTACAATTGAACTAAAAGCAATAAAATATCTAGAAATAAACTTAACCAAAGACATGAAAGACCCATATTCTGAAAGCTACAAAACCTGATGAAAGAAATTCAAGAAGATACAAAGTAATGAAACCACATTCCATGCTCAGAGTTGGAAGAAAAACTATTGTTAAAATGTCTGTATTACCCAAAGTAATATTACAAAACTTTAGAAATAAAATCATGGCACTGTCATAAAAATAGACATGTAGATCAATGGAATAGAACAGAAAACCCAGAAATAAACCCACAATTATATGGCCAATGAATCTTTGTCAGAGTAGGAAAGAATATCCGATGGGAAAAAGACAGTCTCTTCAAAAAATGGGAAAACTGGACAGCCAATGCCAAAAAAAAAAAAAAAAAAAACCAAACTTGGACCACCTTCTTTCACCTTGCACAAAAATAAACTCAAAATGGATTAATGATCTAAATGTGAGATCTGAAAAAAATTAAAATCTTTGAAGAGAGTACAGGCAGTAATCTCCCTGACATCAGCAATAGCAACATTTTTCTATATATGTATCTTGAGGCAAGGGAAATAAAAACAAAAGTAAACTATTGGGACTACATCGAAATAAAGTTTCTTCACAGTGAAGGAAACAATCAACGAAACTCAAAGGCAACCTTCAGAATGGGAGAAGATATTTGCAAATGACATCTCCCAAAAAAAGGTTAGTATCAAAATATATAAAAAAACTGATACAACTCAATACACAAAAAGCAAATAATCCAATTTAAAATGGGCAGAAGAAATGAATAGGCATTTCTGCAAAGAATGCATACAGATGGCCAACAAATACATCAAAAGATGCTCAACATTACTCATCATCAGGGAAATGCAAATGAAAACAAGAGTGAGATATCACCTCACACCTGTCAGAGTAACTAATCAAAATAACAAAAAAAAACAAAAAACAAGACATGTAGACAGGCACGTGGAGAAAAAGGAACCCTCTTGAACTGTTGCTGAAAATTCAAACTAGTGCAGCCACTCTGGAAAACCATATAGAGTTTCTTCAAAAAGGTAAAAGTAGATCTACTCTATTATGCAGTAAACACATTACTTGGTAGTTATCCAAAGAATACAAAAATAATAATTCAAAGGGATATATACCCTCCTATATTTACTGCAGCATGATTTATAATAGCCAAATTTGAAAACAGTCCAAGTTCCCATCAATAGATGAATGGATAAAGAAGATTTTAAATATATATATTTATTAAAAATTTATATTAAATTTTACCTCTCTCTCTCTATATATATATGTATATATATATATGTATATATATATATATGGCATGTGGAATATTATTTGCCCATAGAAAATGAAATCTTGCAATTTGCAACAACATGGATAGAGCTAGAGAGTATAATGCTAAGTGAAATGTGTCAGTCAGAGAAAGACAAATACCATATGATCTAACTCATATGTAGAATTTGAGAAGCAAAACAAACGAGCTAAGGAAAAAAAAGAGAGCGAGAGAGACTGAGAAACAAACCAAGAACAGACTTTTAATTATAGAGAACAAACTGATGGTTACCAGGAGGGAATTGGGTTGGGGGTTGGGGAAAATATTGGATGGGGATTAAAAAGTACATTTATCATGATTTAAAAAATGAAAAATTAAAGAGATGGGCAAAAGACCTGAACAGACATTTCTCCAAAGATTTATAAAAGGCCAGCAAGTGCATGAATTGATACTCAGCATCAATAGTTATTAGGGAAATAAAGTCAAAACCAGAATAAGATAACATCTTTTGTTATTAGTATGGCAATCAACAAAAATACAAGAGATTACAAATGCCAGCAAAGATGTGGAGAAAATCGAGCCCTTCTGCACTGTTGGTGGAATTGTAATCTGGTACAGCCACAATGGAAAAACAGTATGTAAGATACTCAAAAAATAAAAATAAAAGTACTCTATGGTCCAGCAATTCCACTTCTGTGAATATATTCAAATAAAATGAAAACAATAATTCAAAATTTATATCTATGCCCATAGAAGTATTATTTACAATAGCCAATACATGGAAACAAGCTAAGTGTCAATTCATCATCAGATGATTGGATAAAGAATTTGTGGTAGATGTGTATATGCGTGTATAGATTTACATCAGGGAATATTATTCAGCCATAAAAATATAAGGAATTCCTGCCACTTCTGACAACATGGATAGACCTTAAGGGCATTATGCTAAGTGAAATAAGTCAGACAAAGACAAATGCTACATAATCTCACTTATATGTGGAAATTAAAAACCAATCAACCAGCCAAACAAACAGATAAAAATGCCCTAACTCATAGAAAAAGGGATAAGATTTGTGGCTACTAGAGTTGGAGGTGGAGCGGGGGGAAGAAAGGTGTTCATAAGGTACAAACTTCCACTTACAAGGCAAATAAGTACTAGAAATATAATGTACACATGATGGCTATAGTTAGTACTACTCTACGAGATAAGTGAAAATTGTTGAGAGTAAATCCTAGGAGTTCTTATCACACAACTTTTTTTTTCCTTTTTTGCTTTCTTTTTTTAATTGTATCTGTATGATATGATAGATGCTAACTAAATTTTTGGCAGTAGTCATTTTAGAATATGTGGAAATTAAACTTTTATGCTGGATACCTTAAATTTATACAGTGATGTATGTCAATTATATTTCAAAACTGAAAAGAGGTGCTGCTGTATTTCTTTTTTTATTTCTTTTTATTTTTTATTTCTTTTCAGTGTTCCAGAATTCATTGTTTATGCACCACACCCAGTTCTCCATGCACTATGTGCCTTCCATAATACCCACCAGCAGGCTCACCCAACCCCCCAACTCCCCCCCTCCAAAACCCTCAGTTTGCTTCTCAGAGTCTACAGTCTATCATGGTTCATCTACCCCTCCACTTTGTATTTCTGTGCAAGGTTTATAAATGCTATACTAAACTGTTTCCCAGTATTTGTGGGTTCTATTTTATACATTTTCTACTTCCTCCTCCATTTCTGGATTTATATAAGGAGATAAATGTTTGAAACATCTCCCAATATCTCAGTCTTCCCATTTACAAAACAAGGATAATAGGCTAATAATAAGCCAATTACTGAAAACATAAACAATATTTTTATGAAAAATAATTACATTTTCCAACACAAAACAATAAAAAGAGTAAAATTATTTTGCATTTTTGCAAATCTCTTTAACATCTGGTAGTTGGTTTCTTTCATTTGTTTCTATATTTGATCTGTTGCAATATGCAGTTTTGGTTGAAATATTGCAAGAAATTGACCTCACAAAGATAAGTGGTTGGAAAAGGGAAAAAAATTAATAGCTTTTTTAGATAATTGTAGATATTTTTTACTACACCAAACTCAACAAACAGTATTTTCTTAAAGTTTAGTTGCAATATGGAATCTGAAAGAATATTAAGAAATTTCATGTACTCTGGGACGCCTGGGTAGCTCAGTTGGTTAAGCGACTCAGGTCATGATCCTGGAGTCCCAGGATTGATTCCTGCATGAGAGTCCCTGCTCTGCAGGGAAACTGCTTCTCCCTCTGAACCTCCCCTTCTTGTGTGTTCTCTTTCTCTCTTGTTCACTTTCTCTCTCTCTCAAATAAATGAAATCTTAAAAAAAGAAACTTTGTGTCTCATGTTAAAATTCACTGATCTACCTTGAACTTTGAATGCATTTTTTGTCCATGTCTGATTCAACAATGTGCATTGGTTGTTGGGAAATCATTGGTTAAGTGAGTTATGCAGATCTTCCAAATATTGGATTCACTTCTTTATACAAAATAAAATAATTACATTTATTAATGTCTCCACCAATCTCATCAGAAAAGTCTTTAAGTATTAAGATGCTGTCAACTCACAGTGTTGTATACAAGTTTTTCAAATTCAATTGCTTGAAAGCTCATGTTTATCATTGCGATCAAATACTGTTGCTTGTGATGTTTAATTTTATCTGTCAACTTGACTGGATCACAAGTGCCTAGATATTTGACTAAATGTTATTTCTTGGTGTTTTTTTTTAATTTTTATTTTTTTTATAAACATATTTGTGAGAATGTTTCCAGATGAGATTAACATTTACATTGGTAGAATGAATAAAAAAAATGCTTTCTCTAATGTGGATGGATATTAGCCAATCAACTAGGGACCCAATAGAACAGAAAGAGAAAAGGAAATCTGTTCCCTCTGTCTGACTGATCTGGAACACCAGTCTTCTCCTCTCAGATTGCAGCTTACATCATTGGTTCTCCTGGTTCTTAGATCTTTTTACTTGAGCTGGTTTTGCACATTGGCTCTCCTGGTTCTCAGGCCTTCGGACTTGAATTGGAACTACACCACTGACTTTCTTGGCCTTCTAGCTTACAGAGAGGAGACTGTGGGCAGGCCACCTTAGTTTTTATAATCATATGACAAATTCTTTATAATAAACATCTCGCTCTCTATTCTGTTGGTTCTTTTTTTGTTGTTGTTTTTGTCTTTGTTTTTTGTTTTGTTTTGTTTTTTCTGGAGAACCTTGACTTGTACATTTTTTTGCCTTGAAGTGACAGGTTCTTTCACTTTTTTTTTCCAAAAGTGTCTGTTCAATAGCCAAACCTAAATGACCCTGATTTGTTGGTAAGGTGTTCCTTGAATAAAAAAATGCTGTCACAGGTGCTTTTCGTTGAGATAACCATAACACTTTGAGATGCAGAAGTGTTTTGTCACTCTACTTTTCTCATCACACAGAAAGACATTCACTCAGGGGTTGAGTTTTTTTAATTGATAAATTTTACTGCTTCATAGATGATGTTCTTAAGTGAAACTGATTTTTTTTCTTCTAAGACTGCTTTGCAGTAACATATATAATGACTACTGGTAAAGTTTGGTATTGATGGCTTGAGTTGTAATGAGATATCAGCATTTTTACCTGTCTTTTTTTTTTGCATTCTCAGTGCAAATGTCAGTACAATGACAAAGGCAAATAACAACCAAATACAGTTATGAAGATATGTTTTACCTTGTAGAATCTTGAGAATCTCCAGGAGTTTGTAGATTATATTTTAAGGACCACTGGGCTAGATAATATCCAGGCCCCTTCTAATCCTGATATTCCAAGACACTAATATAATTTCTCAAATTGCAACAAAAATACTAAATTGATTTACTATATGTTTTTGTGTTTGAATTTTGTTTGTCACAACTTCAAAGTCTAGGAAAAAGACTGCAGTAACTGGGTTAAATGTCTTAGATGGGGTTGAAGGGTGAATAGGAAGACAAAAGTAAATAGAGCCCTAATTATGTTGGTAGTATTGAAAGCAAGAACATAAAAAAAGCACATTTATAAAATGATCCCCTTGGAGTAATGGGTTTTGTTTGCTTTTGACTCTATTTACAATTCCCTTCCCACCATGAGTCTGTCTCCTGTTCTAGTCCCTAAACCAATACAGAATATGGCAGGAAATATGTTTGTAAATTTAATTTCGTCCTCCAATGGAGATTGAATTATTTTAATACATTCAGAGCAAAGATCTAGTGATCTTGCCTCAACTTATGTGTTCTTTTAGGCCCTTCTTTGCTAGATTTACCATTCTGCACTCTAGTAACTCCTTTAGTATTTGTATGTCCCCTGGGTGTGTAGGCCCTGCCTGAGAAGCAAGAAGAAACTTAGCATGTTGATGGTATAAGGGTGATGGATTAGGAGAAGGAATTTTACTTAAGGCAGTGTTGCCAGGGTGATAAATCATTGCCAGAAAGTGTTTCAAATATGAAACTCTAGGTAAGAATGGAAATAAAATCAATAAACAAAGACATCAGATAAGGTACAGCAAGACTTGACCATTTTCCCCCTTTAAGCAAGCATGCTACTGGGCTGGGATTACTTTAGATCTTCTACATATTTTGTCTATTATCCTACCTAGAGCATCTTGCCTTTCTCTAGGTGTGGTACTACAGAAAAATATCCTGTGTAGCTGCTGTCTAATGTTTCCAACATATTGCCCCACAGCACCCCACCCCCACCACCCACAATCATTATAAGAGAGGCTTAATATGTATAGGTTGATCTTTGGATGTCAACTGTGCTCCTAATAGGTAATTGAATTCTGAATAAGATGACTACCAGCAATTGTTCAGTACTGCACACTGCACAGAAGATTTGACCTTCTGGTAGTGAGGGTTGCTTAAGTCATAACCTCCAAAAGTTTCCCATTCCTTTTGGATACCATAGTATAAACTGATAAAGTAACTTCTTCAGGGACACCTCAGTAAATAGGGTAGTTCGTCCAGCCCACACAGTTCCAACACTCACTGGTTTTAGCCAGTCTCCTATAGGAGCCCATCAGGTCCTCAACACTTGCTTCTGTCCATCTGTATAATTTTCCTGCTCCAGTAATAATCTATAATGCAGCAAGATTTTAGATCTTTTCTATTATTGCATAAGTGTAATTGCAGCAGAATATGAAAACTTAATAAATACAATAAAAATATTGAACATATCTCAAAAAAATTGAAATAGGTTAATATTTTGGCTACTTACATTTCTTACTTCCCTAGGAATGCTAATTTTTTCAGATAGTGTTTGGTGTGTGTGTGTGTGTGTGTGTCTGTGTGTGTGTATGTGTGAGCATGCTCACTCAGCTCTCATGTGCAATCAGGGGTGTGAAAACAACTAAGACAATGATAGTATGCTATGTAATAGACATTAGCCTTTAAAATAGAAGGTCTAAAATCCTGTCATGTCTTGGCATATTAAAATATGTTAATTAATCTCTATGTACTTAAAATTGACTATATTACCTTTAAGGTATATTCCAGTTTTAATATTCTATAATTCTAAAATTCTTCTTGTATTATGTCCTGTTAAATATATGATTAGGCAGACAATTAACCGAGGGATTACATAAAATCTGCTTCTTTTGTAAGAACACTTAACAGTGGGACGCCTGGGTGGCTCAGTTGGTTAAGCGGCTGCCTTTGGCTCAGGTCATGATCCCAGCGTCCTGGGATCGAGTGCCACATCAGGCTCCTTGCTGGTGGGGAGCCTGCTTCTCCCTCTGCCTCTGTCTGCCTGTGCTCATTCTGTCTCCCCCTCTCTCTGACAAATAAATAAGTTTTAAAAATTTTAAAAAAGAACACTTAACAGTGAAAAACTGAAAGCTCTTCCTTTTAAGATCAAGAGCAGAAATGGGACACCCAGTCTAGCCACTTTTATTTAATATAGTACTAGAAATCCTAATCAGAACTATTAGGCAAGAATAAGAAATCCATGGTACCTTAATTGGAATAAAAGAAGTCAAGTTGTCTCTATTTGCAGATGGTATGGTATTATACATAGAAAAACCTGAAGACTTCACCAAAGACTGTTAAGACTAAATAAATTCAGTAAAATTGCAGGATACAAAATCAAAACACAAATATTAGTCAAGTTTCAATACACAATTAAGAAACTATCAGAAAGAGAAATTTTAAAAACAATCTCATTTAAATTATATAAAAAATACCTAGGAATAAATTTAACCAAGGAGGCAAAAGACCTGTACACTGAAAACTATAAAACATTCATAGAAGAAATTTTTTAAAAAGACATGAATAAGTGGAAAGCATTCTGTTCTCATATTGGAAGAATTAACATTATTAAAGTTCTCATAATATTTAAAGCAACCTAGAAGTTCAGTGTAATCCATATAAAAATCCTAATGGCATTTTTCACACATAAATAGAACAAACACTTCTAAAATTTGTATAGAATTATGAAAGTCCCCAAATAGCCAAAGTAAATTTGAGAGAGAAGAAAGCTAGATGCATCACTTTCTGATTTCAAACTATACTACAAAGCTAAAATAATCAAAACAGCATGATATTTATATAAAAACAGGCACATAGGTCAGTAGAACAGAATAGAGAGCCCAGAAATAAACCCTTATGTATATGCTCAATTCATTTACAACAAAGGAGCCAAGAATAATGTGGAAGGAGAACGTCTTCAATAAATGGTTGGGAAACAGAACAGCTGTATATAAGAGAATGAAATTAGAGCAGTATCTTACACCATATACAAATTCAACTCAAAATAATTTAAAGACTTGAATATAAAACCTGAAACCATAAAATTCCTAGAAGATAATATAGAAGGTAAGCTCCTGACATTGGTCTTGGCAATGATTTTTTTTTATTTGACCCCAAAAGCAAGTATGATGAAAGCAAAAATAAAAACGTGGATCATATCAAACTAAAAAGCTTCTGCACAGTAAAGGAAATCATCAACAAAATGAAAAAGCAGCCTATGGAATGGAAGGATGTATTTGCAAATCATATATATGATAATTGGTTAAAATCCGTAATAACAAAATCCTACAACTCAGTAGAAAATAGTAATCCATTAAAAATGGGCAGGAAAAAATAAAAATAGAGGATCTGGATAGACATGTTTCCAAATTCATAAAATGGTCAACAGATACACAACACGAAACATTGTTAGGCTCAGCATTATTAGTAATCAGGGGAATGCAAATCAAAATGACAATGAGGTACAACTCATACCTGTTAGAACGTTTATTATCAAAAGGACAGGAAATGACAAGTGTTGGTTAGGATGTGGTAAAAAGGAACCTTCATGCACTCTTGGTGGGAATGTAAATTGGTGCAACAACTATGGAAAACGGCATGGAGATTCCTCAAAAAATTAAAAATAGAACTGCCATATGATACAGCAATTCCACTTCTGGGTATTTACCTGAAGGAAACAAAAACCACTATCTCAAAAAGATTTATCCTTATGTTTTTTAAAGTAACCAAGACACAGAAATATCCTGTATGTCCATCAATGGCTGAATGGATAAAAAATATGTGTATATATGCGCGTGTGTGTGTGTGTGCGCACGCGTGCGTATATGATTATGATTCAGCCATAAAGTAGAACAATCCTGATATTTGCGCCAACATGAATGGACCTGAGAGTATTATGCTAAGTGAAATAAGTCAGGAAAAGACAAACACTATATGATCTCATCTATATGTAGAATCAAAGAAAAGTAAGAAAGAAAACTGAACACATAGATAGAACAGATTGGTGGCTGCCAGAGGCAGAGGTGAGGGTCACTGGGAACAAACTTCCAGTTATAAGATAATAAGTCCTGAGGATGTAATATACAGCATGATGAGCACAGTTAACAATAATGTACTGGACATTTGAAAATTGCTAAGAGAGTAGATCTTAAAACTCATCACAAAAAAAATGTATAACTATGTGTGGTGATGGATACGAACTAAATTTATTATGGTAATCTCTTTGCAATATATACATATATCAAATCATTTTGTTGTGCACCTAAAACTAACACAGTTATATGTTAATTATATATCAATTTTAAAATAAAGTTAAAATATTTTAATAAATAGAAGCATTGGGTATGGCAGATTTGAGAACCTCTATTTGAGCCAGTCATGTCAGAGCTGTTTCCATTTGCCCAATTAGTACAGGAACAGTAAACTTTTTGCCAATTAATAGTAAATGGGAATCTGCTGGGCAATTTCCTTCTCAATAAAGGAGAACTGCATATGATTTTTAAAATTCTTTAAATTATATTTTAAGTGTAAAATCCAGTGGCATTAAGTATACTCACAAAATCATGCAACCATCACCATATCCATTTCCAGAATTTCTCATCATCACAAACTGAAACTCTGTACCTGTTAAACAGTAAGTCCCCATTCCACCCTCAGGAAGACCTGGATAACCATTATTCTACTTTCTGTCTCTCTGAATTTGACTATTCTAGATATCTTATGTAAACTAAATAATATAATATTTACTTTTTTGTGTGATTTGTCTTATTCTACTCACATATATCTTCAAGTTTCATGTATAATGTAACATGTGTCTGAATTTTATTCCTTTTTAAAGCTAAGTAATATTACATTGTACATATATACCACATTTTGCTTATCCATATACGCATCAACAAATATTTGGATCCTTTCCATTTTGGGGATATTGTTCATAATGATGCTATTATGATCACTCAAATATCTGTCGGAGTCCCTTCTTTCAAATCTTTTTGTTTCCCCAGTTAGGCTAAAATTTTTTATTATTTATTTATTTGTTTGTTTGTTTTATTTTTAAAAATTCAACTAGCCATCATTGGTTTTTGATATAATGTTCAATGATTTGTCAGTCCAGTATAACACCCAGTGATTTTTCAAATCTTTAGAAATATATCAGTGTGGAATTGGCTGGATCATATGGTAATTTTATGTTTAATATTTTTAGGAACTGCTCTACTGTTTTCCATAGAAGCTTATATTTCAACCAGCAATGCTCAAGGGTTCCAGTTTTTCCATTTCCTCACCAACACTTCTTTTTTAAAAAACTAAGAGCCATTCTAATGGGTGTGAAGTGATAGTCATTGTGGTTTGGATATGCATATCCCTAATGAATAGTGATGATGGGCATATTCCGTGTGCATATTTGAAATTTGTATATATTCCTTGATGAAATATCTACTTAATACATATTTATCTACTCTGCCCCTGTTTGTAATTGGATTGTTTTTTATTTTTGGAAGTTCTTTATATATTCTTGATCTGGATCACTTATCAGATATATGGTTCACAAATACTTTCTCCCATTCTGTAGGTTGTCTTTTCACTCTGTTTACAGTGTCCTTTGACACATAAATTTGTTTTAATTTTCATCAAATCTGATTTATCTATGCTTTCTTTTGTTGCTTATGTTCCTGATGTCATATCCAAGAAATTATTGCCAAATTAGTGCCATGAAAAATTTCTCTAGGATTCCCTCTAAGAGATTTCTAGTTTAATTCTTAGGTCTAATATTTAGGGGTTTTTGTCTTGTTTTGTTTTGTTTTAATCTATTTTGAGTTAGTTTTCGTATACAGTGTAAGGTAAAGGTCTAACTTCTTCTGCATGTGGATATTGTTTTCCCAGCAGCATTTATTGAAAAGACTGTCCCTGCTCCCATTGAATGGTCTTGGCACCCTTGTCAAAGATCATTTCACCACATACGTGAGGATTTATTTCTGAGATTCTTTATTCTCTTCCATTTTTGTCTATATGTCTGTCTTTATGCCAGTACCACACTTTTCTGATTACTGTAGCTTTGTAGTAAGTTTTGTAAGTAGAAATTGTGGATCCTTCAACTTTGCTCCTTTTGAAGACTTTTTTTTTTTTAACTCTTCTGAATCCCGTGAGATTCCATTTGAATTCGAGTATGGATTTTTCTATTTCTACAAAAAAAAGTCATTGGGGATTTAATAAGCATTGCATTGAATCTGTAGATAATGTTAGGTAGTATTGATATTTAACTATAGTAAGTCTTCCAATCATGAACACCAGATACCTTTCTATTTACTAATGTCTTTAATTTATTTCAGTGATGTTTTATGGTTTCCAAGGTATCAGTCTTTCACCTCCTTGGTTAAATTTGTCTCTAAATATTTTATTCATTTTGATGTCATTATAAACAGCATTTTCTTTTTTTATTTTTAAGATTTTATTTATTTATTTGACAGAAAGAAAGAGATCACAAGTAAGCAGAGAGGCAGGCAGAGAGAAGGGGAGAAGCAGACTCCCCACTGAGCAGAGAGCCCGTTGTGGGGCTTGCTCCCAGGACCCTGAGATCAGGACCTGAACCGAAGGCAGAGGCTTAACCCACTGAGCCACCCAGGTGCCCCTGTTTTCTTAATTTAGGACTTTTTTGTCCTGACTCTTTGTTGTTGTTGTTGTTGTTGTTGTTGGAAATCTGTCATATGGAATCACAATGCCTGGGAGGAAAAACAGTCTTTGTGTGGCCAAGAAGAGAGAGGATATCAGTATATTAAGGACAGCAGCAAAATAAAAATGTGAAGAGACGAATTCCTTGATGACCAGGTGCTATAATAACTCTGGAGACTCCTACTTCTAGACTTCTTGTTATGTTAGATAATTAAGCTTTTTATCACTTACGCCAAGTTTGGTCATATGTTACATTACTTTTATATGAAAATATCCTGAGGAGCATAATAATAAAGGGCATCTGAAACTGCAGTTAAATTATTTTAACATGAAGCATTATATATACAGCAGAATATATAAGACACATAAGAGTGTAAGGAATGATAATGTATTATCACCATCCAAGTAACTAATAAAACATTACCAACATTCTGGCAGACCCCTATATGTCCATTCCCAATTGCATTCCCCTTCTTTTTGATTTAGAAGCAACCTCTCTCTTGACATCAGTGCCGTTCATTCACTTCCTTTATTCTCCAGCCTTACCACCTCTGTAATGTATACTTAGGCAATTTATTGTGTAGGAATATACTGCATGTGTTGTTTTTGTTTTTGTCTTTTAACTGAGTATCATGCACAAACTTAGCTGTGTAAAGGACAATATTGCCCATACTGGATGAAGTTTCCCAGAAAGTGATTAGCTGAGTAGTCTCTAGGTTATAATCTTTCCTGAAATGTTAATGGATAAGATCATAGGTGGAAAATAGAAAATTGTCAGGGTTTACCTCAATCAGAGTATTTGGAAGGGCTGCTATATGGGCCAAGTAAAGTACATCCAGCAGGAATAAACTATACTGTATTTTCTGATGTTAAGCACACTGTGGTCTAGCTCTAGTTTCAGGTGTAGGTCAAAGTAAAATAATTCTGAGAGATGGAATAAGTATTCTTAGGTAACTCCTGAAGGGTGGGGCACAGATTTGGAGGTATTTTGGGAGCAGAATTTCATCATCACTCTGTTGAGATAAATGAGGTAGATACAAGAATCTAAGCCAACCACATCAGACTGTCTTCAGGTTAAAAATAGTTATAGTGACACCAGAGATGTTGGTCATGGCATCTCTCAGTATTTCTCAATATTTTTGCTTTTTGAATTACACTTATTCAGTCTGGTCTTAATGCCTTCTGTGTGTGGTGCATAAAGCTATTGTCCTGGGATATGACCTCACTTTATTCACAAGGATACCTTTAGGTTCTCTCCTATGTTGGATGTACTATTACCTGAACTCCTTCCTGTAAACTAAAATTTCCTTCTTATTAATTTATTTCATTGTTTTTATGCACACACCCTCTAGCCTTTCTTAAGAATAAGTGAATGGGATGCAAATTGTTCAAGATTTTGCATATTTGAAACAATCTTTGTTCTAACCTTATACTTGAGAGTTTGGCTGCCTATAGAGTTTTTTTTTGATATTCAAAAACATTTGTATTTTTATTGGAAGTTAAAAAAAAAAGAGAGAGAGAGTGAAGTGACTAAGTGACTAAGTTAAAATGAAAAGCCTGGGGTAAAAACCACAGAGCTTTGAGATTCCATTCCTAACCAACCAATGGAGGCTGGAGGTCTGGACGGGTAAGACACAGTTAATAGAGTTGAAGCCTTATGAAGGTCATGTTTTAAAAAAGAGTTAACCTTGGCCAAACTAATGCTCTGCGATCTTGTAAACAGAGAAATTCATTTGGAGGAGACCTAGGCTAGGTCTTTAGAAATTTTCAAAAAATTGCTAGGCTTTAGAAATTTTCCTTCAGTAAAGTCAAGACAGGATAACAAAAGATGACCTACCCTGCCTATAGAGTTTTAAATGAGAGAGAATTTTCTTTCAGAATTTGAAACAATTTTAACACTGTCTTCTGGCTTTTAGTGTTGTTTCTGAGAAACACAAAAGCATTATAATTCTTTGCATAATTGTGTAATGTGACTTTTACTTTCTCTCTGTATATCTATCTCTGTTCTCTTTATTTCTCTTTATCTTTTTTATGGGTACATTTTTTAAAACAACTTTATTGAGAAATAATTACATAATATAAAAGTCACCCATTTTAAGTGTACAATTAAATGATCCTCAGAAATTTACTAAGTTGTGCAACCATCACTACAATCCAGTTTTAGAACATTTTCATCATCCTAACAAGATTCTTCATGCTTGGTTACACTTAACCTTGGTTCCTATACCCAGTTCCAGGTACAATTTATCTACTTTCTTTCTCTATAGACTTGGTGATTTCTCTATGTATCCTATCTTTCTTTCTCTTTCCATTTCTCTTTCTGTTTTCAGAATAATCTCTTTGCCCTCAGAATTCTGAAATATCACAATGATATACCTTGGTGTGCATCTATTTTAATCCATTCTAATCAGTATATCAGATCCTTTTAAACTGGTAACTAGGGGCACCTGGGTGGCTCAGTGGGTTAAAGCCTCTGCTTTCAGCTCGTGTCATGATCCCAGGGTCCTGGGATCGAGCCCCACATCGGGCTCTCTGCTCCGCGGAGTGCCTGCTTCCTTCTCTCTCTCCCTGCCTGCCTCTCTTGCCTACTTGTGATCTCTGTTTGTCTAATAAATAAATAAAATCCTTTAAAAAAATAAACTGGTAACTCATGTCTTTGAGATATAAGAATTATCTCATATTATTTCATTGATTCTGCCCTCCATTTTTTCTCTACTCTTTCTGGAACAGCTATTAGTAGGATATTGGATTTTGTGGACTGGTCTTCCATTTTAATTTACTTTTCTTTCCTATTTTACATATTATTGTCTTTTTAAAATATTTACTTTTTAAAATTTTCTTCCAGTGTTCCAGAATTCATTGTTTATGCACCATACCCACCCAATGCTCCATGCAATACGTGCCCTCCATAATACCCACCACCAGGCTCACCCAACTTCCCACCCCCCCAAAACCCTCAGTTTGTTTCTCAGTACCCACAGTCTTTCATGGTTTGTCTCCCCCTCCAATTTACCCCAACTCACTTTTCCTCTCCATCTCCCCGTGTCCTCCGTGTTATTCCTTATGCTTCACAAATAAGCAAGACCATATGATAATTGACTCTCTCTGCCTGACTTATTTCACTCAGTCTAATCTCTGCCAGTCCCGTCCATGTTGATACAAAAGTTGGGTATTCATCCTTTTTGATGGAGGAATAATACTCCATTTTATATAGGACCATATCTTCTTATTCCATTCATCTATTGAAGGGCATCTTGGTTCTTTCCACAGTTTGACAACTGTGGCCATTGCTGCTATGAACATTGGAGGACAGATGGACCTTCTTTTCACTACATCAGTATCTTTGGGGTAAATAACCAGTAGTGCAATTGCAGGGTCATGGGGAAGCTCTAGTTTTAATTTCTTAAGGAATCTCCACACTGTTTTCCTAAGTGGCTGCACCATCTTGCATTCCCACCAACAGTGTAACAGGGTTCCCCTTTCGCACATCCTCTCCTACCTACGTTGTTTGTTAATTTTGGCCATTCTAACTGGTGTAATGTGGTATCTCAATGTAGTTCTGATTTGAATCAACCTGATGGATAGTGGTGATGAACATTTTTTCATGTGTTTGTTAGCTATGTGTATGTCTTCATTGGAGAAGTGTCTGTTCATGTCTTCTGCCCATTTTTTGACATGATTATCTGTTGTGTGTGTGTTGAGTTTAAGGAGTTCTTTATAGATCTTGGACATCAGCCCTTTGTATGTAGTGTCATTTGCAAATATCTTCTCCCATTCTGTGGGCTGACTCTTTGTTTTGTTGACTATTTCCTTTGCTGTGCAGAAGCTTTTGATCTTGATGAAGTCCCAAAAGTTCATTTTTGCTTTTGTTTCCTTAGCCTTTGGAGACATATCTTGAAAGAAGTTGCTGTGGCCGATGTTGAAGAGGTTATTGTCTAAGTTCTTCTCTAGGTTTCAGATGGTTTCCTGCCTCATGTTAAGGTCTTTTATGCATTTTGAGTTTATCTTTGTGTACGGTGTAAGAGAATGGTCGAGCTTAATTCTTCTACACATAGCTGTCCGGTTTTCCCAGCAGCATTTATTGAAGAGACTGTTTCCCCCTTCCACCCCCCAACTGAATATTTTTTCCTGCTTTGTCAAAGATTATTTGACCATAGAGTTGAGGTTCCATATCTGGGCTCTCTACTCTTCCACTGGTCTATGTGTCTCTTTTTGTGCCAGTACCATGCTATCTTGGTGATCATAGCTTTGTAGTAAAGCTTGAAATCAGGCAATGAGAAGTCCCCAGTTCTGTTTTTCTTTTTCAACATTTCCTTATCAATTCAGGGTCTCTTCTGCTTCAATACAACTTTTAGGATTATTTGTTCCAGCTCTTTGAAAAATGCTGGTGGAATTTTGATTGGGATGGCTTTGAAAGTATAGATTGCTCTAGGCAGTATAGACATTTTAACAATGTTTATTCTTCCGATCCAAGAGCATGGAATGGTCTTCCATCTTTTTGTGTCTTCTTCAATTTCTTTCATGAGTGTTCTGTAGTTCCTCGAGTACAGATCCTTTACCTCTTTGGTTAGGTTTATTCCCAGGTATCTTATGGTACTTGGTGCTATATTAAATGGAATGGATTCTCTAATTTCTGTTTCTGTATTTTCTTTGTTAGTGTATAAGAAGGCAACTGATTTCTGTACATTGATTTTGTATCCCACCACATTACCAAATTGCTGTATGAGATCGAGTAGTTTGGGGGTGGAGTCTTTTGGGTTTTCCATATAAACTATCATGTCATCTGTGAAGAGAGAGAGTTTGACTTCATTGCCAATTTGAAAACCTTTTATTTCTTTTTGTTGCCTGATTGCTGTTGCTAGGACTTCTAATACTCTGTTGAACAAGAGTGGTGAGAGTGGGCATTCTTGTGGTGTTCCTGACCTCAAAGGAAGGCTGTCAGCTTTTCCCCATTGAGGATGATATTCACTGTGGGTTTTTCTTAAATAGATTTTATGAAGTTGAGTAATGTTCCTTCTATACCTATACTTTGAAGCGTTTTAATCAGGAACGCATGCTGTATCTTGTCAAGTGTTTTTTCTGCATCAATTGAGAGGACCATGTGGTTCTTCTCTCTTCTCTTTTTGATTTATTCTATCATATTTATTGATTTGTGAACATCGAACAACCCTTGCACCCCATGGATAGATCCCTCCTGGTCATGGTGGATAATCTTTTTCATATACTGTTGGATCCTATTAGGTAGGATCTTATTGAAAATCTTAACATCAATATTCATCAGGGATACTGGTCTGAAACTCTCCTTCTTGGTGGGGTCTTTGCCTGGTTTGGGGATCAGGGTAATGTTGGCTTCATAAAAAGCCAACTGGAAATCTAGAGGTTTTCCTTCTTCTTCAATTTGTTGAAACAGCTTCAGGAGAATAGGTATTATTTCTTCTTTGAACGTTTAGTAGAATTCCCCAGGGAATCCGTCTGGTGCTGGGCTCTTGTTTTGGGGGAGGTTTTTGATCATTGCTTCAATCTTGTTACTAGATGTTGGTCTATTCAAGTTGTCAATTTCTTCCTGATTCGGTATTGGAAGTTTATAGGTTCCAGGAATGCATCCATTTCATCTAGGTTGCTTAACTTATTGGCATATAACTGTTGATAATAATTTCTGATGACTGTCTCCATTTCCTTGGTGTTATTTGTGATCTCTCCCTTTTCATTCATAATTTTATTAATCTGGGTCCTCTTTCTTTTCTTCTGGAGTAGTCTGGCCAATGGTTTATCGATTTATTGATTCTCTCAAAAAACCAGCTTCTAGTTTTGTTGATGCATTTTACTGTATCTCTAGTTTCTATCCCACCGATCTCTGCTCTAATCTTGATTATTTCCCTTTTTATGTGTAGGGTTGCCTTAATTTGTTGTTGATTCTGCAGTTCTTTAAGGTGTGAGGATAGCTGGCATATTCTGGATTTTTCAATTTTTTTGAGGGAGGCTTGGATGGCTATGTATTTCCCACTTAGGACCACCTTTGCTATATCCCATAGGTTTAGGACCAAAGTGTCTTCATTCTCATTGGTTTCTATGAATTGTTTAAGTTCTTCTTTGATTTCCTGGTTAATCCAAACATTCTGAAGGAAGATGATCTTTAGCTTCCAGGTGTCTGAATTCCTTCCAAACTTTTTCTTCTGGTTGAGTTCCAGTTTCAAAGCATTGTGGTCTGAGAATATGCAGGGAATAATCTCAATCTTTTGGTATCGGTTGAGTCCTGATTTGTGACCCAGTATGTGGTCTATTCTGGAGAATGTTCCATGTGCACTCGAGAAGAATGAATATGCTGTTGTTTTAGGGTAGAATGTTCTGTATATATCTATGAAGTCCATCTGGTCCAATGTGTCATTCAGTGCTCTTGTTTCTTTGTTGATTTTCTGCTTGGATGATCTGTCTATTACTGAGAGTGGCATGTTATGATCCCTGCTATTAATGTATTCATATTAATATGACTCTTTATCTTGATTAACAGTTGTCTTATATAGTTGGCTGCTCCTGTACTGGGGGCATAATTATTTACAATTGTTAGATCTTCTTGGTGGATAGACCCTTTAAGAATGATGTAGTGTCCTTCTTTATCTCTGGTTACAATCTTTACTTAAAATCTCATTTATCTGATATGAGAATCGCTACCCCAGCCTTCTTTTGAGGCCCATTGGCATGAAAGATGTTTCTCCATCTGTTCATTTTCAATCTGGATGTATCCTTGGGTTCCAAATGGGTCTCTTGTGGACAACATATGGATGTGTCTTTTCTTTTTATCCAATCTACAGCCCCGTGCAATCTTATGGGAGCATTTAAGCCATTCACGTTGAGAGTGATTATTGAGAGATATGTTTTATTGATATGGTGTTGCCTGAAAAGTCCTTGTTTATATAGATTGTCTCCATAAATTTCTGTTCTATAACACTCTTGGGTTCTTTCTTCTTTTATAGAACCCCCCTTAATATTTCTTGTAGTGCCGGCTTGGTGGTCACATGCTCTTATAAACCTTGTCAGTCTTGGAAACTCTTTATCTCTCCACCCATTTTGAATGTCAATTTTCTGGATAAAGTATTCTTGGCTGCATGTTCTTTTCATTTAGTTCCCTGAATACATCTTGCCAGCCCTTTCTGGCTTGTCAGGTTTCTATGGACAGTTCTGATGTCATTCTGATGGGCCTTTTTCTGTACATAAGGAATCTCTTTCCTCTAGCTGCTTTCAAGAGCTCCTGTCTAATATTATGATTCATCAGTTTCACAATCAGGTGTCTCGAAGTCTTTCTAGATTATATGATCTGGGTGGAGACCTTTCTGGCTCTAGGACATGAATGCTGGTTCCATTCACCAGATTGGAAAAAATTTTCATGGACAAATTGTTCAACTGTATCCTCTACTCTTCTTTTTTTCTCCTCTCCCCCAGGGATTCCAATAATTTTGACGTTGGTACATTTCATGGCATCATTTATTTCCCTAATTCTTTTTTCATGTCTTCTAAGCTGTTTGTTCCAGGCCTCTTCTTGATCCTTTTTCTCTATCAGTTTGTCCTCTAGATCCCTAATTCTATCTTCTGCCTCAGTTATCCCAGCTGTTAGATAATTTGGATTAGATTGGAACTCATTGATATCATTTTTAACTTCTTCCCTGGTAGCTTTCACTTCTGCCCTAATCAATTCCATGTTGTCATTAATGTTTTTCTCCAACCTCACCATTGTCTGCATAATTGTTAGCCTGAATTCCCTTTCCGACATACTGTTTATGTCCATATCCAATAGCTCTGATAGAGAGGGCACAGTCTCTGAATTTTTCCTCTCCTGGGCATTCCTCCTCCTAGTCATTTTGGTGAGAGATGGCTGAGGGGATGTGTGGCTGAATGTATCAACTGTGATCAAGGCAAGGTGCACCCTGGAATGCTTCCGAGCAATTGGAAGTCCCCACCAAAAAGAAAGAAAAAAGAAAAAAAGAGAGAGAAAGAGAGAGACAGGGGGAAAAACAGAGAGAGAAGACCCAGCCAGAATGTGCCCCAAAGGTAATATTTATAAAGTATACAAACAAAAAGGAACGAACAAAAAGGCCAACAAAAGTAAATGACTAGAAAAAAAAGGAAACCAGCCAAAATGAACTCCAAGTATAAGATTTATATACTACCAGAACAAAAACAAACACACAGAAACACTGCCAGAAGAAAAAGATGGGAGGGTGGTTATAAATCTTCAGTATGGGAGAGGGAGGTTATTTTGATTCCTTCTGCATGTATCTTGATATCTTTGTTAAAGAACTTTCCAGAGATAAAGGGGGATTAAAATTTTTTTATATATATGGATAGTATTGATTGGGGAAATAGGATTACCTTGAAGTTTATCTCTATATGAATATTAAAAAAATAGAAAAGCAAAAGGAAAACACAGGTATATGTATCAAAAAAGTTTAGGTTAAAAGGTTAAAAGTTTATGGAATTTGTTGTACTGAACATATTGTTGTGATGGTAAATAGGTTTAAAAACTTATAAAAAAATAAAAAGTATGAGAATACTGGGAATGAATTAAAAATAATATTGTATCTATGAATTATATAGATTTTAGGGTGATACCAGGCCCTTAATATCTTCTTTTCCCCTGATATTAGGGTTTTACAGTTTTATGGGGACCCTGTGGTGATTGTCCTCTCGTTTTTGTTTTTTGTTTTGTTTTTTTGGCTGTCTTTCTGGAGAAGGGGACTGCAGCGTGGTTTTTCAGGCAGTCACGCTAGAGTTGAGCCCTCCTGCCATGTATCAAGGGGCTGGGCTCTGAGGAAACTGGTTTTTCAGGCTTTTGTTCTCCAGAGGTTGCCCCCCCCCCACCTTGGGATGCTTTTGGCGGAAAAGCAAACTGCACCCAGATCATAGTCTCAGAGAGAAGCCTCATTCTGTTCCCCTGGAGCTCATAGACTCCTCCTCTGTCACCTCCCACTGGCAGAGAATATCCCCAGCCACAGTCTCAGGAGTAACAGGACCTCCTGCTTGTCTCTGTACCTCAGTGCTATGAAAACTATGAGCAATATTATTCCAGAAAGCCTTCTTCCAGTGGCTGTCTTTGCCTCGGCTGTCTGGGCAGGTCCAGACCACAGGAGAGATACCAACCAGAGACAGCATGCTGAGATTTTCATGTAGGCTGGGGCTGGGAGTGTTCAGACTCTCACAGGTCCTAGAGAGCACCTGCTAGTGCCCGCATGGACCTCTCTCAGGGGAGGGTGTGGAGCATGGCTCAGACCCAGGTCTCTCAGCGCACGTGCAGAGTGCAAAAGGCTGTGGTTCTAGAGAGTGTCAGCTGGTGTCCACACCAGACTCTCTCATGCATGTCACCACCCATGTGCACTCAGGTGCATCAGTGGCTCAGGGACCATGGCCTGGATGCTTCGTCGCACTGTTTTCAGCAAGGCGCCTGCGGTGGGTGTCCTGTATCCATGGGCTTAAGCCTGTGCCTGAAACCGCCTGATTCCACCAATTTCCCCTTAAGATCTTTTGCTCTTTTGAGTGCTTTTAACCAGACTCCAAGTTAATGCTGGTCCCCAAACACAGGGCACTCTCGTATTGTGGTATTACTTTCCAAGTGTTTCCACTTCTGGTTTCCAAGTGTTCCACTTCTGGTGGCTCCCACCCCCTTTTGTTTATCTTCTGATATCAATCCGACGTTCCCACTCTGCTTAGCTGTCCACTGGCACCTTCTGCCCCCATAGAGATCCAGAAGTGTATAATTCTACATCTCAGTCTGGCTTCATGGGTGTTCAGAGTATTTTAGTAGATAATCAACTCACTTTAGAGGACCAGTTGAAAGAGCGTCTCCTACTTCTCTGCCATCTTGCCCCCCAATCCATATTATTGTCTTTTACACTCATATCTGGGAGATTTTCTCACATTTTTCATTCAAATTTTCTGCTGAGTTTTTCATATATGTGAAAATATGTTTTTATGTTTTTAATTTTCAAGAGTTCTTTTTTGTACTCTGAATGTTTCTTCTTACACTATTCTGTTCTTAATTCATGAAAGTCGCATGTTCTCTTATCTTTTGGGGGTACTAATGATAGTTCTTTTACTAACTTTTCAAATTCTCTCATAGTTTGTTTTCTTGAATTTTTTTTTCTGCCTATTTGTTTCAATCTCTATCTTCCCATTATAGTTTCTCCTCAAATCTTATAATCTTTGGCTGTTTACTTATTTTAAGAATGGAAGACTAAAAAGCTCATTTGAAGTTCTGAGCTATGGGTTGCTCTTTCAATTTTGACATTTAGATTAGGATTATCTGGGTGGGTTTTTGGGGAGAAACCCCTACCTGTGTCAGTATCATTAAAGACATATCTTTAAGGTTTATAAATTTCCTTGGGAAGAGTCTTCCAATTGTGTTTTCAGATAAAGATCTGGTTGATAGCATTAGGAACATGCAGGAAGAAGAAAACTGGTGGTCTCTGCAATCAACATTCAGTTTTGCATTTGGTCCTTTCAATTTTTCCCCTATTTTTTGATTTCTTATTTTTTAATTTTTAATTTTTATTAACATATAATGTATTATTAGACCCAGGGGAACAGGTCTGTGAATCGCCAGGATTACACGCTTCACAGAAATCACCATAGCACAAAACCTTCCCAATATCCATAACCCCATCATCCTCTCCCTACCCTCATTCCCCCCAGCAACCCTCAGTTTGCTTTGTGAGATTAAGAGTCTCTTATGGTTTGTCTCCCTCCCGATCCAATCTTGTTTCATTTTTTCCTTTCCTACACCTCAAACCCCAATGTTGTCTCTCAAATTCTTCATATCAGGGAGATCATATTCAATTGTCTTTCTCAGATTGACTTATTTCATTCAGCATAATACCCTCTAGTTCCATCCACGTTGTTTCATAAGACAAGGTTTCATTTCTTTTGACAGCTGCATAGTATTCCATTGTATATACATGCTACATCTTCTTTATCCATTCATCTGTTGATGGACATCTAGGTACCTTCCACAGTTTGGCTATTGTCGACATTGCTGCTATAAACATTCAGGTGCATGTGCCCCTTTAGATCACTACATTTGTATCCTTAGGATAAATACCCAGTAGTGCAATTGATGGGTCATAGGGTAGCTCTATTTTCAACTTTTTGAGGAACCTCCATGCTGTTTTCCAGAGTGCTTGCACCAGCTTGCAATCCCACCAACAGTGTAGGAGGGTTCCCCTTTCTCTGTATCCTCGCCAGCATCTGTCATTTCCTGACTTGTTAATTTTAGCCATTCTGACTGGTGTGAGGTGGTATCTCATTGTGGTTTTGATTTGTATTTCCCTGATGCTGAGTCATGTGGAGCACATTTTCGTGTGTCTGTTGGCCATCTGGATGTCTTCTTTGCAGGAATGTCTGTTCATGTCCTCTGCCCATTTCCTGATTGGATTATTTGTTATTTGAGTGTTGAGTTTGATAAGTTCTTTATAGATTTTATACTAGCCCTTTATCTGATATGTCATTTGCAAATATATTCTTCCATTCTGTCAGTTGTCCTTTGGTTTTGTTGACTGTTTTCTTTGCTGTGCAGAAGCTTTTGATCTTGATGAAGTCCCAATAGTTCAATTTTGCCCTTGCTTTCCTTGCCTTTCATGATGTTCCTAGGAATAAGTTGCTGAGCCTGAGGTCAAAGAGGTTGCTGCCTGTGTTCTCCTCAAGGATTTTGATGGATTCCTTTCTCACATTGAGGTCATTCATCCATTTGGAGCCTATTTTGGTGTGTGGTGTAAGAAAATGGTCCAGGCTCATTTTTCTGCATGTAGCTGTCCAATTTTCCCAACACCATTTATTGAAGAGACTGTCATTTTCCATTGGACATTCTTTCCTGCTTTGTTGAGGATTAATTGACCATAGAGTTGAGGGTCTATTTCTGGGCTCTCTATCCTGTTTCATTGATTTATGTGTCTGTTTTTGTGCCAATACCACACTGTCTTGATGATGACAGCTTTGTAATAGAGCTTGAAGTCTGGAATTGTGATGCCACCAACTTTGGCTTTGAGGGTGGTGTTAAGGTCACCTACTATTAGTGTACTATTATTGTATTATTGTCAATGTGTTTCTTTTTGTTATTAATTGGTTTATATATTTGGCTGCTCCCCTGTTAGGGACACAGATATTTAAAATTGTTAGATCTTCTTGTTGGATGACCCTTTGAGTATGATATACTGTCCTTCTTCATCCCTTATTATAGTCTTTGGCTTAAAATCTAATTTATCTGATATAAGGATTGTCACCCTAGCTTTCTTTTGATGTCCATTAACATGGTAAATTGTTTTCCACCCCCTCACTTTTCATCTGGAGGTGCCTTAGGTTCAAAATTTAGTTTCTTGTAAACAGCATATCGATGGGTTTGGGTTTGTTTTTTTTTTTTATCCATTCTGTTACCCTGTGTCTTTTGATTGGGGTATTTAGCCCACTTACACTCAGGGTAATTATTGACAGATGTGAATTTAGTGCCATTGTATTGCCTGTAAGGTGACTATAACTCTATATTGCCTCTGTTCCTTCTGGTCTACAACTTTTAGGCCCTCCCATTGCTTAGGGGACCCCTTTCAATATTTCCTATAGGGCTGGTTTGGTGTTTACAAATTCTTTTAGTTTTTGTTTTTCCTGGAAGCTTTTTATCTCTCCTATTTGTGGTGATAGCCTAGCTGGATACAGTATTCTTGGCTCCATATTTTTCTCATTTAGTGCTCTGAATAGATCATGCCAGTTCTTTCTGGCCTGCCAGGTCTCTGTGGATAAGTCTGCTGCCAATCTAATATTTTTACCATTGTGTGATACAGACTTTTTGCCCAGGTTGCTTTCAGGATTTTCTCTTTGTCACTAGGACTTGTAAGTTTTACTATTAGATGACAGGTTATGGACCTATTCTTATTGATTTTGAGGGGGTTCTCTGCACCTCCTGGATTTTGATGCTTGTTCTCTTTGCCATATTAGGGAAATTCTCTACAATAATTCACTCCAATATACCTCTGCCCCCCTCTCTTTCTTCTTCTTCTAGAATCCCAATTATTCTAATTTTGTTTCATCTTATGGTATCACTAATTAGTCAAATTCTCCCCTTGTTGTCCAGTATTTGTTTGTCTCTCTTTTGCTCAGCTTCTTTATTCTCTGTCATTTGGTCTTCTATATCACTAATTCTCTCTTCTGCCTCATTTATCCTAGCTGTAAGAGACTCCATTTTTTATTCCGGCTCATTAATAGCTTTTTTTAAATTTCAACTTGGTTAGATTTTAGTTCTTTTATTTCTCCAGAAAGGGCTTTTATTTCTCCAGACAGGTTTCTTTAATATATTCCTTGCCTTTTTTAAGCCCAGCTAACACCTCAAAAATTGTCACGCTGAACTCTAGATCTGACATATTACTAATGTCTGTATTGATTAGGTCCCTAGCCTTTGGTACTGCTTCTTGTTCTTTTTTTTTGTGGTGAGTTTTTCCACCTTGTCATTTTATCCAGGTAAGAATATACGAATGAGAAAATAAAATCCTAAAAGGGTGGCAAAGACCCCAGAAAAATGTGTGTTAACCAAATCAGAAGAAATTGCAAATTGTGGGGAGAAGAAAGTGGGTAAAAAGTTCAAAAAAATTTTTTTTAATTTTTGAAAAAGATATATATTCATATATATGTATATGTATATATATATATATATATGTATATATATATATATATATATATATTCTAATACATATATTAGACTGGTGAATAGAAAAGAGGCACCCAGTTGATTTTGGGTGTATTTTGGTCTCTTAGAAGAAACTACCTCCCAAAATTTTTCTGTCAATTTTTTTATTTTCTTATTTTTTTTATAAACATATAATGTATTTTTAGCCCCAGGGGTACAGGTCTGTGAATCACCAGGTTTACACACGTCACAGCACACACCATAGCACATACCCTCCCCAATGTCCATAACTCCACCACCCTCTCCTGATCCCCCCCAGCAACCCTCAGTTTGTTTTGAGATTAAGAGTTTTTATGGTTTGTCTCCCTCCCAATCCCATATTTTTTCATTTATTCTTTTCCTACCACCCAAACCCCCCACGTTGCATCTCTACTTCCTCATATCAGGGAGATCATATGATAGTTGTCTTTCTGCAATTGACTTATTTCGCTAAGCATAATACCCTCTAGTTCTACCCACATTATCGCAAATGGCAAGATTTCATTTCTTTTGATGGCTGCATTGTATATATATATATATATATATATATATATATATATATACCACTTATTCTTTATCCATTCATCTGTTGATGCACCTCTAGGTTCTTTCCACAGTTTGGCTATTGTGGACATTGCTACTATAAACATTTGGATACACGTGCCCCTTCAGATCACTACGTTTGTATCTTTAGGGTAAATACCCAGTAGTGCAACTGATGGGTCATAGGGTAGCTCTATTTTCGACTTTTTGAGGAACCTCCATGCTGTTTTCTAGAGTGCTTGCACCAGCTTGCAATCCCACCAACAGTGTAGAAAGGTTCCCCTTTCTCCGCATCCTCACCAACATCGTCATTTCCTGACTTGTTAATTTTAGCCATTCTGACTGGTGTGAGGTGGTATCTCATTGTGGTTTTGATTTGTATTTCCCTGATGCCGAGTGATGTG